>JAQFJB010000007.1:21267149-21278561 GCA_029874875.1 Naso minor
AGAGAGAAGTGCTGAGTCAAAACAACAGAAGATGAAAGCAGAACAGTGTTTCTCTTCTGCCTGGTTGACAGGAGGCTGCTTGAAGCTGCACATGGCCACACTAACTCAAGCTGGCACCCAACATTACGACCCCTCCAGCTCCATTCTTTTCTCTGGTGAATCTGAAACTCTTTTTTTGCCGCTACTCCCTGGCTACTTGCACCATGAAATTATCAATATTTCTGTGAAATTCCGAACACGATTTCCTCCAAAATGTGCTCTCAATTGTCTTTCAGTCACTGTGTCTGGCTGGTGCACTGGATGAGTAAAAGCCCTCTGCTTAACAGGCTCGTAAAAATAGAAGCTACAGTGTGCTGGACTCGTTACGGTAGAGTGAGCACGAGGGGGATTTTTTATGAGAGATGTGTGGCCTGGTGAGAAGCAGGGAAACCTATGTGACAACGCAAAGAGCCGAGAAGCAGCACAAGCACTGAAAATACCAGAGATTCATTCCCTTTTCATCCTTTAGGGCATTACTGTACATGTACTGTACGGGACTTCCGGCCCGTAGGAACTACAGAACACTGTTTAAGTTCAACTAAGCCATGACTAAAAATGGCGGTGTAAATAAACAGCCTAAAATGAACGCAGACTAAAACAACAGCCATGCAAAATCCTACCTTCATCAAGACTATAATGTTCAGTTTTTGTTGAAACTGTTTTAGATACAAAAAGTTAACTTGATGCAACATTTTGGGAAATGAACAAATTTGCTTTCCTGCCAAAATGTTCTGTCCATTTGAAACTACTGCTGGCAGAAAGACTGTTAACAGGGAAAACATAGCCTAGCTTTGTCCAAATGCAATAAAATCTGACTACCAGCACGAGCTCACTAATTAACATGTTTTGATGGAAGTGTAAAAATTATAATTTGAGGTTATTATGTGTCAGACTGTTTTCGAGCTAGTGTAGCTGCCATACAACCATACAGGATCAGCAAGATGCCAAGAGAACCTGGCCAAGCTAAGCTAGTAAGGCAACATTTTTGGCTTGTTGTTACTCAGAATAAGAACATTATACATTTTTTGCAAATATGTTCTTTCAGTAGGCTTACTGTTTGCTGTGAGTGAATGGATACCACGGGCAGATCTATCTGACTGGGCACTGGAAACAGGGAAACAGCTAGCCTGGCTCGGTCTGCTTCTAAAATATGCCAAACAACAATTTGTAGGCTTAGAGTGAGTTAGTTGCTTGAATTATTTCTTTGCAAACAACAGCTTGGTGCAGTCCCTTCCTGAGTCTTGTCCTCTGATGCTGCTAGGTACAGTGTCATCATGCATGTAAGTCTGATAAAACCTGTGCTCACAGATTATTTAGAGCAATAGTGAAGAATTTTGGAGAGAGCTAGGCTGGTTGTTTCGCCTGCTTCCAGTCTTAACGCTAGGCTTGCAGAGCTGCTGAACAACATTTTCACATCCAACATTTTTTAGACTAAATGGTCAGTTGATTAAAGGGGAAAATAATCTACAGATTAGGCTAATTAATAATGACAATAAAGTAGCCTAACTGTTTCCCTACAAGCTGACCTTGTCACAATTTTGCCTCTGTGTTTAACATAAATACAAAAGTGGTAGGCTATAGCATTTTCTAATTGTTTTACATCTTCAAATCTGCTATTTCTACACAATATATTTTTAAAAAGATCTAAAGTACACCTTAAGAAATACACATTATTTTTATGTCATATTACTTACCTACGCTGGCTGTTGTCTCAGGATGTACAATACTACTAATAGCCTACTACAACTACTACTACTGTTACTGATAATAATTAAAACAGGCTGATAGTAATAAGAAGTTTTATTTGTGAAGTGCCTTAGTGTGCAAAGGCCTTTTATACATAAAGGAAAAAGAAAGACTGACCGAAGCAATACAGGCAATATTTGTATTTAAAAAACTACAAACAACTAGCAACAGTAGTTACAGACAACAGCATAGATGACTAGGAGAATGAAGGGGGTGTAAAGTCTCTGAGTGATCTTTTGACCCCGTAGGTGTTTGGGACCCACTGATTTCTCTTCGTGGTTTCCTTTTAAATCTGTTTCTGATATTTGTTTGTAATTGATTCACACACATGCGGTTCTTGTGACAGCTCCATGTCTCACTTTCTTACACACAAAGCAGGTAAAACAGCCCCGTGGGAGGCTCTGCAGCTTTCCTGCACAGTTGATTGTTTTACGAGATTCCTCTCTTTTTCTCCGTCTTTATTTTCTTCTGTCTCTCTGACAGTTCACACAATCAGCAACTGTAATTATGTGAAGTGCAATCACTCCTTGTGATTGCTGAGAATTTTGCATGTATCAAAACACAGTAACAGTACCTTGCAAAGGATGTCACACAGCATGAAATGTAGATGCTGATGCTGATAAGATGCCAGCTCCACTCACTGTAACTGATGCTGTTCACATGGTGGAGTCAGACTGGAAAAGAGAGCCACAGCTCCCCCTGTCAGTAAGGGAAGGCAGTGCAAGATAGATATTTTAAATGCAGCTTGAAAGCTTATGTCTTGTGGTGTTCTTTATTGCAATCCAGCCCTTAAACAGGCCTTTATGTTAACACTGCACACATGCAAAACACAGAGGCAAAAACATGCACAAGATACATCAATTCTAACAGAGTCCAGTTGATTCCATTAAGTCCCTATACCTCACCTTCCACCCCTCTGTCCGCCTCTGGATTCTCCGCCCAGCTCTCTGCGTCCCCTGAGGTCACTGAAACAGCGTATAATGTTTGTTCGCTTGTAAACACACCATAAAATAGATGGTCCTGAAGTACGGACAGGCTCTGCAAAGTCACAGTGACATTGCTGAGCCACTGCGAGAGCGCTGATGGAGGCACGAGATTGTACACAGATGAATATTCCACCGCTGAGAAATAACATTAATCAGGAGCTTACCTTTTCTGTCAGGCTGTGGTTAGGCCGCCCCAAACAGATGCTGGTTAAGGTCATAGTGTGATGACTGATAGTAAATGTGAGAAAGTTTTTGTTTTTCTTCTTTTGTCCTTGTGGTGTGCTGTGGAAAAAACACTGATGTATCTGTATGTGTTTGTTGTTTTTTTAATTACTTTTTATGGACGTGAGATACATCTGGATCCCCATGAGCCACAAAGTCTGAGGCACATGAGATTTATATGCTTCACAAGCACTTTACAGTAGCTGTGATCATGTCATCCTTGTTAGATCCAAGCTTTTGTAATTCAGCATGAAAGATGGTAAAAGGAGGGACAGAGTTAACACGAGCATGAGCTCCCCAAGCTCTTCCTCTCCTCCTCTTCATCTCTTTTATTCACAGGATAAACTGGCAGTAGAATTAAATTACTTTTCAGGGGCTGAAGAGGAGGAGTGGAGGAGAAGAAAAGGAGAGAAAGAAGCTTCCTCTGCCGCAGGATACCGCCGCTGTCTCCTTTCCCCTTAACTTGAGGAGCTTTAGAGCGGTAGAGTAAGAAAGAAATGGGAGGCGATAATATGACAATTTATCTGCCAAATATGAGTGGGATTCTGTAATCCGCTTCTACTCCCACCAGAAAGAATAGGACAATTTTTCTCGGGGATGTGCTATTTAAAGGTGTGGAGGAATTAGCTGTCGTCAAGCTGATGATCTCAATGTCCTTTTTGAAGGACTTTTTGAAATCTTTTTTTGTTTCATCTGCTTCTTCCACACGTCTCTCCTGTCTCCTACATAAAAAAAAAGGTGACTGAAAGTTTGCTGTTACATAACAATCATTTACACTGCGAGGGGAACAAATAAAACGCAGGAAAGTTGGGCTGTTTCAATCACAAATGCGAGGGATTAGCACCTCTCTGGAGTTTTAGTCTTTCAGGGTTTCTTCGCATTTCTCTTGCCCATGCATGAAGAAAGCAGCCTCACAGGTTATACGCCAGAGTAGTCCACATATCTTCCCTGCTGGCAGCGTGGTTTGCAGTGCTGCTCATTTGTAATTTCCTTGAGGCCACAGGTCTACCAGGGGAGCAGGTTTTCGCTGCCCTCTCGCTCTCTGCATTAACTCTAATCAATCATTTAAAAGGCACGTGTCTGACGTTGGCCAGCTCCCGAAACATTATAATGCTATTAAATATGAAAACAGCATCTTTCAACTGTACATGTTTTAAAAAAGTGAGAACCAATTTGATAGACAGAGAGAGAGAGTTCAGTTTCTCCATTTATCAGCCCGTAAATAACCATTTAGTTGAATATAAAACATAAAAACCAACAAAATTGCAGTTACTTTAGATGGAAGCAGGGACAATGGGAACACTATTCAGAATAAGGTAAATTGCAGGCCTGATTTCAGCCATATTCATGTTCAGTAATGCTAAGCCTTCTGGGATCATTTAGCCTCTAAATGATATTTAAATTGCCACGTTCTGTCATCATTCCTATGTGCATCCTCTTTTGCGCCAGACTCAGCCAAGGTGGTGAGTTCAGGTTCTCCGGCGGGAGGCGATGGTGGTGAGGGTGCTTTCTTCAGAGGCAGGCTTGTCAGACATCCTCAGCCACAACGCTCTTATGTAACTGCGTTCCTGTCTCTCAATTCGACAACCAAATGTGCCTTCATCAGCTTTCATCAGCTGTCTCCACTGCATTATTCATGAGACGAGTGGAAATGAGTGACTCAAATACACTCCATCTATCTTAAATGAACGTCTGAGCTTTGGCAGAGCACAGAGAGGTCTGAGAGCTTGTGTGCGTGTGTGTGTGTGTGTGTGTGAGTGTGTGTGTGGTCAAACTGGGAAAGCGAAAAGTGTTTTTAATGTACTGTAGTTGATAAAAAATGTATAAAAAAAGATTAAATGTAAAGATGCATTAGAAAATGACATGATGATGTGCACACGATCGAGCAAAAATTCAAATTAAGATCTGCATGAGGATGCAATATCTTAAAAAGCTTGTCAAGCATGTTTATCTGTGAATGACATAAATGATTTATGAATCATACTTTCAGCTTCACCACAAAGTGTTTTTCACTGTTGGTAAATACAAGATTTACTTTACCTCAGGGCCGGAGTGTCCTGGTCTGGGACTTGTTTGAGTGCAGCCACTAGTGGGCGCATTAATTCCTAAATATTTGCTTTTGCAATCCTTTTAATGGATTGAAACACTATGAAAAGCTTCATGACATTCACATACAGAGCCAAACAATGCAAAGAAATATGTTTTAGTTAGATGAACATTAAAATGTGATCAAAACTGAATTTTCCTCTTTATTGTTTACAACCTTATAATAGATACCCTTTAAATAGTACAGATGCACACAGACTATAAAGAGGAAGAGATGGCACCAACAGTGCATTATGACACTCAAGAAGCTAATTCCAGTATGTAGTAGCAATAAGAAATAACTGTATTAAGTTTATGTACATAGCAAGTTAGCACAATCTAGAGTCACAAAGTGCCTCATAAATGAAGACAGACAGACAAAAACAACAACCCCGAAACAAATGAGACCGAGTGCATACATTAAAGCAGAGAGCCCGCTAAAAGCAGGGCAAACAGAAATAAATATAAATTAAAGCAGTCTAAAAAAATCAAATCAAATCTAAAAAAATGGCTCTTTAGCTGCTTTTTAAAGTGTCAACAGTCTCCACAGATCAGAAGTTCAATAGAAGTTCCAGAGTTTAGGAGCTTTTACCTTAAAGGCAAAGTCTGCTTTAGTCTTGTGGGTCCAGTGAGGAGCACCTGGGAGCAAGCAACAAACCTCGATCAGACAGCTTCTGCTGTTAAGATGAGGTCATAGAAGCTCTTTACTGTAAGCACGTGTCTGACCTCGCAAAGGCAGTGATGGTGAGAACATCGTTTGAACAAAATCATTTGAAGAAAAGTACAGATGTAGAGCAGGTTCTCTTTTTCTTGAAGAAAAATTGTCTGGCTTTTTAAGTCGATCTCTCACCTAATTTCTCAGTTAAAATATTTTATTAAAACTGGCAACTGACTGCCAACTATTTCTATGAGCAAGTTTAGACATTCAGTCAACCTGCTACCTGCTGGGAAATACCCCAGTTTCTGCATGCTCCCAACTGATCACAGTTGTTTTTCTTTGAAGCTTGAAAACCGGAGGAAAATTTGATTTGCAGGCAGGCACTGATGGCACATAGCTGCAGCGATCTATAGTCAAGGACAGAATAAGTGGAAGATTATATAAGAACAAGTAACAATCCAAATAAAGTGAAGTTTGGTAAGATAGAATGCAGGTTTTCAGTCTCTAGTATGAACCATTTATTCTCTTCAAACTCTCTTAACTTTGGCCCAAACCGACATCCATCAGGACACACAGTGAGATTCATCTTCTCTTCGCTGCTGTGATGCCACAGCATGCGCGGCGGAGCACCAACTTCCACACAGCTGCCAGTATTGATCTTGAGTTTGATCAATTTTGTGTCTCGAGGGTGTGAATTTTACCCTGTGTGGTTTCGCTCTGTCTGTGGAGTGGAGCAGCAGCAGCACAATATGGACTTGAAACTGTTTATCAAATTCGAGCAATGATCCCCCGTCTTTTGTCTGTAGCTAAATAAAAACTAATACAGATTTTTATTTAATAAAAAGACATTCAAGCAGTCTACACAAACTCACAGTATTTCTATAACCTAATAGTTTGTGATGTTATGATGCTGCCACAGGCATGTCAGATAATCGACTAGAGATCGCTGAAGGTCACCTAACATCTATGCATCATGTAACCACCAGTGTCTGAGAAAGTGATCTGATGTCTTTCCCCCCCGTCTGTTTGTTTTGATCTCTCCGTGCTCCCTGTATGTGACCTTTCCCCCAGCCCCACCCAAAGCCACGTACATTTTCTTTGGGCACAAAGGCACGTCCCTGAGTCCCGCTGACTCTGTGGCAGTGGTCCGGTCCCGGGGGCCGCGCCACACTGAGCCCCCTTAGAGGCCAACGTCCTGAAGGCTGCAGCATCAAAGGGATGGCGGGTCAGGGGGCTGAGCAGAACCTGGTTTAACCCTCCCGTGCCCTTTGCATCACAATGTCGGGGTACGTTCCCACTCTTTAACCCTCACTTTCCCCGTGATATGCGAATATCAATGCCGCCCCCCTCTCCCTAACAGCCTCATGTGTCCCTCCTACTGCTGCCTGACACACAGATCACACTCTGAGCTACCTGACTCACAATACTGAGTACATTTCAGCTGGAAAAATTGACTTAAACAAAGGGCAGGGAGGTGCATCTCTTTAAATTACTGAATGAATCTGGCAAAGATTATATATTAAGGACTTGGTCAGTTTTAGCTTTTGAGTCACAGCAAATCTGAAAATCATTATTTCAGTCCGTGAGATTAAAATACTTTGGATAATTATGATGTCAGAAATCTTCCCACGTGTTAGCACACAGTAAAATAGTCCATCCTAATCTTTCTGTAGCTAGCAGTTGATTTAAATGTTGTCTTTTTTTATTATTTAAAAAAACTAGACATGATGCATAAACTGTATTGTTACATATGTTACCTCTTTGAAAAGTGCAATAACTGCACATTAATTCTCATTATTCTTGAATTTCCTTTCTCATTAAAAACACATGCAGTGCAGATCTACTCCATAAAATCAGATTAAGACCCATAATGAGGTTATTTTGTCAAGCATCACTCAGTCTAGATGACATTTGTGATCGGAAGAAGTAGATGATCCAAACTTTTCTTGGGGAGCTTATGGTCCCACAGACCATTTTACTCCATCTATAAAGTTGTCAAAGCATCACAAATCCCTTTATCTCACCGCCATTTCCACCGAGATGGCGATTATCCATGCCGTGCGAGACACATTATGCAACAGAGTAATAGACTTGCCATTCAAAGCTAATGGGATTATATTTCAGTCTGTGCTGCTCTGACATGTCTATAAACAGGGTTTTGCTGGGGGAAGAACTTTTTTGCAGTCTAGACTTTGCAGCACACAGTGGCTCTGCGTTCAGGAAGTGTGCTTAATCTATTTAGCCACCATGGTTATTCAAACAGTCCTGCAGCAGTTCGGTTTAAGGGAAGACAGAAAGGCTTGTGTCTTGCACCATAAATAAGCAAAAGCACGGTTGTTTTCACTGAAAGAGTTACACAAATTCTAAGCCAGAAAGAGAAATAATACTGAAGGCATCCCCTCTGGCCAGTTTAACATAACAACATTCATTGTATTATCATGAGTTTACTTTTCAGTGGGAGCAGAAGGCAATTGTTTCAAAGGGATGATGGACTTGGTTAACTGGCATGGTAGGAGGAGAAGTGGAGGGCAAAGGGCACGATCCTACATGAGTTTCCTCTTTCTCTGAAGCCTAATAAAATTGTGAAAGGACTGAAAGTGAATGGCAGGGATGGGGTCACTCAGAGACACAATAGTAACTGAAAAGAGAGGAAATCTAATCAGCTTGGAGATGCTAATTTTATGGAGCACCAATTAAGGAGAGTTTTTTATGACACTTTTTTGAGAAAACAAAACAGCAGAGCTGTTCCCTCTTGGTCGGGGGCCCCCAGTTGACTGGCCCTCTGCTCAACTGAATGTGCCCCCCCTCCACTCCCAACCTCAGCAGCATTGAGGCCAGGCTCTAATGGGATGGCACCTCCTTTATGCCTGCCCTCGCCCACATTGGGGAAATAAGGCAGTGTCTGTTTGTTGTTCGGGAAAGCCGTGTGTCCCGTTTATCACTGTCACAGCTCCGAAACACACAGAAAGAAGAGGATTGAGGGGGCGCTTTGCTGTCCAATCTGTCCCGCTTTGGGCTTTACGACCAGGGGCCCCACGTGGCGAGTACCCCACCCTGGACCCATACATCTCCATCTCTGCCTTTCGGGCACCGACAGCCTTTGTGCTGGCTCACTCCGGCTGCCAAGATATGTGTCTGCGCTGCTAACGGGGGCCCGGGTACAGCTCCTAACTAGACAATGACACGAGATGCAAGACGGCCAATGTTTAACCAGCAAGTGGCCCACTCACACCCCTGCCTGGCCCCATAGCCCCCTGTGCCTTTGTGGGCTCAGGGTTAATCTTTTAAAGGCCGGAGCTGGGACTCACCCCCTCCTGCCCACTGTCCCCCAAATATACTGCCACACAGTCACTAGAGCTGTACTTTTACGGGACCTTTTGTTGAAGTGCTGCGTACTCTGCCTGTAAGTCTACAGTGCTTCATTACTCTCTGATCCTTAAATCTTTTTTAGGAATGAACACATCATGAATAATAGATCACTTGAAAAATGAACCAGAGTGAAAACTTAAAAGGATGCTTTGTAGTCTTCCATGCCAGTGTTTGGTAAACATAAATAAAATCATTAATTAATGATTGCTGAACATTAAAGATGTAGGACATAATAGATCATTAAGATCAGTGTAGTTTGTAAAAAGACAGAGTTACCACCAAATGAAGCTGCAACAGGTCAATCTTTATCCCTTACATCTATGTCTCTCTCATTTCTTCTTCTTTCCTCCAGCGCTCCTCTTTCCATGCTCAAGCACATGACAGAAATTCTTCCTTGTATCATTATGTGGCCTCGTAAACATGTATTGATATTTAATGCAGCACTCAGCAGGGAGGGGTCTGCCGGGCCATACTTAGAGGCCTCTGCGAGACAGGAAAAGTGAGACAAAGAATGATATCAATAACAAAGGTGCTGTAAACCTACACCGGGCCCTCATGCCACTGAGAGGCCACACAGCTTTGAGACAGCGGCGTTGCTCTCGGGGGAGAAAGACAGAAGTCTCACAGTGTACTTTCCCTTTTTACAAGAAATGTGGGCTCATATCGTGACTTGCTGTCTGTTTTGGTGAAAAACTGGTATTATGTCCACATCATAATGCGCTAATGAGGACTGCTGATCAGTTCTGTGTCAGATGTTGTGATATACTCTACAATACATACTAAAAAAATGGAGCAAAAATCACAACTACTAATCACAATTACTACGCTAAAGCCGTGCCTCTGATCTTAGACTCTTTTTGCCAATTTCTATTTATTTGTTAGATTTTTTTTGTGGAAAAAAGCGATTTTGATTTAAAGTTTTCATATTTAATAAATGTTATATTAATGCACTTTTTTTACCATATACAAAGCATTCTGAGTTAGCTTTATCTTTGAAAGGTACTATATAAATAAACATGCCTTAAGTTTCAATCCTCAGTTCTGACTTGCTGGGGAGTCTATGACAGATGTCAAGGCTCAAAAATAAACATCTTTGATTTAGACTAATGCAAAACCTAAAAATCACTGAAGTTCACTAAACAACCACATGAAGATTAAAATAATAAAATGCAATTATATGGGTTAAATGTACATAAGTGTTCTGAAACATGTCACAAAGTCTTTTGCAAAGCATCAGCAAACAACTGAATAACAGCAAATACAGCAAACAATTAACAGTGTTATTTCAATGCGAGCTGTGACAGATAAAACACTTGAAGCAAGCAGCACCAATAACACAAAAACTAAAGGCATACCAGATATTGAGAGAAACATCTCTGATAGGATTTAAATGAGGTACATATAACTTATCTGCAGTCTTCTTTCTGTTAAAGAACAAAATTTCATTATTGATCCAAAGCTGATATGAGACCTCAGAGGTCTCATTTAGTCAGATTACTTAGTGACATTAAGCTAATATTTCTCCAGATTTTTATCTTTAATTTTATTCAAAATGACTTTTTGTTTCTTGGACAATGTTTCCTTGCTGAGCTGCCGCTGAAGGTTAGCAGAGGGAAAACTGCACTAAAAACAGCAACTCTTAAGGATATCCATGTGATTAGACAAAATCAGACTGCTGTACAACCTTGAAATCCATTTTTGCACAAAATGGGGACTGTGGATTTTGTCCTCAGTCTCTTTTGACAGGAATGGATCTCTTCACACCAAGCGCTGACAGATACAGACAGAATACTTTTCAGTCTCTGCAAGTTTGAATATGAACAATAAAAAACAAAATAGAGCTGTTAAATTTGAAAGAGGGAGATTATTGGACCTCTATGGACCACTCCACATATCTGTGAGGCTAATGTCTAGAGACTACATTAGCTGCTAGTACAACATTACATTGGTAGAGAAATCATCTTATCACTGGTAGGTTGCAACTCATTGAAACACACTTAAATTTAATTTGCGGAGGACAATGTTAATTAAGAGCCATTATACCTTATTTCCCTGGTAATGTGCATGTTAACTTATTGGCATGGCCAGCAGGTACTGCACCCTCATGGCAAACACAACGAGACTCAGGAGGAGTTTCTCCCTAAGTAACACTGTTTAGGTCCTAATAAGTTGACAATCAGAACTTTACATTTCTGTTTACATTCACACATATAACATAACAGTACTATATCCTTCAGGTTTATTTATTCATGGCCTGCACAATGCATTTGTGCAGTATTTTTTGGTGGATTATGTATTTTTTTGAGT
>JAQFJB010000007.1:21278661-21290950 GCA_029874875.1 Naso minor
TGTATTTTTTTGAGTAATTTGTCTTGGGTGGTGTATCCGTTGAGTGATTTGTATCTGTATTGAGTACATCATGGAGTCAGCAGTAACATGTCACTATATGTTGTATACCTGCTATATGCATGCGACATCTAAATCTGATCTGAATTGGAATCTGATTCCAGAAATGTATTTTCTGTTTACTGCAGAACAAAGAGACTAGGAAATCCACATTACTGACTAATCTATATCAGTGATGGGTGTCAGAATGTAGAGCTATTTAACATTTACTATAAAAAAGTGTAAATCACTTACAGCAACCCAGTGATGGGAGTGATTTTTAGTGTGATTATTACAGATGTCCTAACTGCCAGTTTAAAAGGAGGCCTTTCTACAGGCCTCTTGTGGCTGCTCTTCCCATCACTTAGCTCTTTTGAAATCCCCACTGAACAAAGCCTGGCAGGTCTTACATCTTATGGTATGAACAGTGTCCCGCTTCTTCCCCCATCTATTTAAACAACTCTATGAGCTACAGGGTCATGGCCTGGTTCCTGTCAGCAAAGCAGAGAAGAAGACTGTGGCCACTCTGAGTTTATTCTTCATATTGTGTGTTTAAGAGCTGTGTGTTTGTGTGTGTGAGTGTGTGTTTTTCCTTCATCCGTCACTCCTACGGGACACAGTTACAGATCTGCAGTAGGCCCCGTCCATGTTTCAGTCATGTTGGACACTGGATGATAATGTGCCACAGGAGCAGATCTCCTCATCAGTATTCACATCCAGCCATATGTGAATTAAGGTTTAATGTGCGGCCATAATCGCCCACCTGAGCCCTTTGGGTGACTCTTGTGAGTGTGTGTGTGTGTGTGTGTGTGTGTGTGTGTGTGTGATGAAAAAACAAAGGGGTAGGGGTTAAAAGACCGCAAAAGAGCAAAGCAGGATCAGAGATGTGATGAGATGAAAACGAAAGTGTTTTTAGGTGAATGAAAGTTAAACAGAAACATAAGAAAATGTATAATACAAAAATTTAGAAAATCAGAATATAATAGCAGTCAAGCTCCATAAACCCTAACATCCAGACAAGGCGTGTGCCCGTTGAGCTGAATTGCAGTTATTCATTTCACTACATCAAACCAAAAGCCAAAGAAGTCAATTGTGTGTCACTAACTAGTCTGATGTCCTCAAAAGACCATTACTTAAAAAACAGACACGCTTGATTCAATGGGCCTGCGGAGGTTGTGTAAAAACTTAACACATGTGGGTGCACACACACTCACACTGCCTATTGATCAGCTCATCAATCACGGGCCAATGAGGATAGCCAGTGGCCACCAACACTCAGGTTATTGTGTGCAGTGACCTCGGGGTCAGCGGTAAGTAGCTGAGGACTGAGACCCACACAAAGGGACAGCATCATGTACCATCCACATACAGTGGCGTTGCCGCTGGCACCCTTATGAATAGACACATGGCAGGCCTTTCCACAGATGGGACGGGGATGAGGGAGGGTGTGTGCGTGTTGCCGTGGTGAAGGAGCACATGCAGAGGTAACAGACTGAAACAATGGTGCTGATGAAAGGCAGGAGTCGTGCCTGGGCTTCAGGGAGGGAGATTATTGGGTGAGCAGGTCCCCTGTTTTATCAGGCTGGATAACACAGAGACAAGGGGGATGGAGGAGACGGTGGGGGGGGCACAGAGCGGCAGAAGTCTGCAGACCGCCGACACAAAGCCACCCCCATGCACGAGTGAGTGGCCAACTGTTCAAAAGTGTGACCAGCACAATGCTGAACAGATACACTTTGTGTGTGTGTGTGTTGTGTCTAAGTGTGTGCTCCTGTATAGGCTTGAAGGTGTGTGTGTGTGTGTGTGAAGCTTTGATTGATTAGTAACTGTTTTAATCCTTTTCTACCTCAACTATACAGACTAATAAGTTCTCCAAATACATGCATAAATAGCTTTCATGGTAATTAACTTAATACATATCATAGTGTTGATTTATTTAACAAGCTGGAACTCAGTCAGTTCACTCAAATGCCAAAAAAAAGCCCCAACATATTTTATTACTTACGTCTTGTGATATCTATCATGCAGATGGGTTCGGTAGCTTATAGCCTTTGCATCAGTATAATGGAGGTTAATAAAAAGTTATTTGTGTTGGTCTCTGCTTACAAAACTGCTTTAATAAAGATTCAACCGTATCTTTCCTGGACATATTAGTCTGCAAAGTTCACAGAGCTTCTTTTAAATTGCTTTCATTCTAAATATCATAAAGAAAACTTAACAGACAACATGTCCTGTGCATTATTCAGAATAACAAGACACTGTTTCTGAAAGAAATTTTTGTTTTCTGTTTACCCGTGACTGTCACAAATGCAAATTCCGTTTATCGTCATTGTGCTGTGATACATTCACTGTCATTGCGGGGCAGAAAAACTTGAGATGGATGTTGTAAAACTTCGACAAACAAAACTAAAACTACTTGCATGCTATGAAATCTTTGCTAAATTTAGAATTAGCTCTTTAAAGCAGCAGGTACTTGGATGAATGTGTGAAAGTCTTTTCAAATTGACAATGATAGTTGACACTCTAATATACAAATAATACTACTGTTGTTAATATCAAGAAAATCTTTGCAACTGTAATAAAACCACAAATGTAGGTCTGACCGCATCAGAAATTACTTTCTTTTTACTACATAGTTCACTGCATTTACTGTTGAAACATCAGTTTACTGCTAGCTATTGAGTAAACTATTAAATGTCCATTTTAAAGGGAGCAATGAATTGCTGTACAAGGGGGTGACTGTAATACCGACAGCTGTATGCATTTTTCTTGGATCTTTCCTTGCTTTACAGATTGCTTGTAAAGGGAGGCTAAGTGAATTTTTTGAGTGCAAGTGATAATTTCAGGTTATAATAGGTAGTATTCAAAGTATTCAGAAGTATTCAGAAAAATGCTATATAAGACATATATTATTATTAGTATTACTATTAGCGTTATAAATTCAGTAATCTGGCTTTGTAATGTCTGTTTTACAGCAAAATCCACCTGAAATCTGCTATTGTAAGCTAACGCTGGCCACCATGAGCTGCTGGTCATGCCAGACCAAATTGCAATGCTGAAACAAAACTCTTGAGTGTACTGAACTAAGAGGCTCTTCACTTTTTGTCTATGAATTCAATTTTTAATTTCCGAAAAGAAGAATGTGTTATTTCTTTTTTCAAAAAGTCACATAGTGTCACTCTAAGATGTGAATCTTTGTGTTTAGTGCTGACAGTCTTCAGCAGGCTGCCATCATTTGGGTCCCAACAACCTGAAGGCCAACATCTGGACCTGGGCCCTCCACTTCTTGGTGACGGTCTGTTCGGCAAACGGTTCTGCTCTTCTGCCTTTCACTCTTCACCCTCTTGCCTGTCTTTCCTCCCTCAGCATCCCCCCAGGGGTAATTGTGGGGTAATTTATGAAGTTGTAGCAGCATGGAGCAGGCCAGTGTATGGGACAGCCTGCTGACCGAGCCCCATTCAGCTCCAGAGGAGAGGGCCTGCACTCCTTTTATTCTACCCATAATCAGCATCTCTCCCTGGTCCTGGATCCCCCTCTTGACTGCCCTCGCCCTGCAGCCCTGCACAGCATGCGATCCTCCATGGCCGCTTAAACATGAAGGGGAAAGTTATTGGACTCTTTAGTGACTCATAAACATCCTAGGGGATTTTCATAGAGCCTTTGTGTTGTTTTGTTGTGGCCAAGATAATGCAATTGTTTCAGGCAGTGTAAATGAATAAATCAGCGAGAAGTTAGTCCCAGCAGTGAGAGATAACAAAGGGCAGCACTCCCCGTTCTCAGAAACACTTGTAGGCCCGTTCAGACATTTTGTGAAACAATTTTATATCTCTCAGGTTGGTAGTGGGAAGGAAACCAAACCAAACCAATTCCACATATCTGCTGCTGCTGATCGCTTGTGCTGCTATGATCTCGATCTCAGAGTCTTGATGTCAAGGCGACATTGAGAAAAATGGTGGTAAACAAAGGCTGATGTGCGTCCTCTATGGAATCTGCTCCCAACCACATGCCCAGATTAAAGCCCAGTGTGTGTTTACAGAGGATCTAGCCACTGATCCTGTTAAACAATGACCAGCAGAGAGAGAAGGAAGCCTTACGGTAAACAGCAAAGGTTTGCTCTTCAGCTTAGCGCTTTATTGAGCCATGATAGGCTCTAATCTAGCCTGATCCTCTGTTGCTACAAGCATATGCCTATGATAATGCCCTCATTTTCTGGTCACCTGAGCACTTTCACTAGAGTGCACTCAGTAGGGCAGCAGAGAGGGGGTCTCTAAGACCTAAAAAGTCTGTCAGAGACCTCTTCAATTGGATGAAGGGTCCTGAAAGGTTGCATCCAGAGAAGAAAGTCAAACACTCCAATGAAAGGTTAAAAATTGAAGGATTATGTGGAAACATAGAGGGTGGCTACGCTTTCATTTGTAAAATACAAAGCTCAGAGATCCTTGGGTCTCTCTGTGTGGCCCTGTTGCCTCTGTAAACACATGAATAAGAATAAGAATGAGCAGGAGAATGGGATTTATCCGGCTCATGCATATAATAATGGAGTAAGAGAGGAACTGATTACGCTCCTCTTATTAAGACTCTAATGCTCCATATATGTGTTCTTAGTGATTGTAATTTTAATACACAACTGTTACTAACTATTTCTCGTTGATGAAACCATTTAGTTAATATGAATGACAATCATACTTATGTAACATCATGCACAGCTGATTTTTCTTCAGTTCATAAATAATGTATTAAGATCATTAAAGAAACATCATTGGTCATTTTCTTCTCCTTGGAGTGTGTGAACGCAATGAAAGCTGTGGCACACAACCAGCCACTAAAAGGTCTGAAAGACTGGGAAAGAATAAAATCCAGATCTCTGTGTCCAACATGGTTAATTAGGACGCAGCCCAATTAGCAGAGGGTAGTCCAGCAGCCATGTTGGCTCCGAGCCTAACGATGGAAAAATCCATATGCTCCAAATAAATGGCCCATGTTGGCTCTCAAGGTCCCCCAATTATAATATCACTGAACGTTGGCTGAGCCAAAGCACCCTGCGGGGCCCCCTGATGGAGCTGTGGTGGGGGGTCCTGAGGTCCCTCTGATTCCTACTCCTAACTTTCTGTTGGTCCATGTTTGCGTTTGAGAAGGCTTTCTTACTCTGAGTGCGCATAGACAGTGAGGTGCAATATGTGAGTCAATGTGAGTCCATCAAAATTAAACACGCAGAAGATGCGGGGCACATACGCATTGCAACAATACAAACAAACAAACTTGAGCCAAATAAAGACAAAAAAAAATTATAAGTGAGCGCACTGATTTCAAGCAACACAGATTCTGTCATTATTGTTCATCCTTTTAACATCAGCCTTTTTAGGCCTGCTTGGAAAATCGAAATGAAAACGCTTTTAACAGAAAGCTCCGAGGCCGAAATGTGTTTATGAGTTAATGGATTAATTAGTGGATAATCGAAAAAAACTAACAATGTATAGCACGTCCAAAAAAAGACAAAAATTTAAACATTTCAATCTCTATAAGCAGTGCTTAGCCACTTGATCTGGAGGATCTGAACATGTCGCGTCTGTATGGCACAGGATGTATAAGAAAAACTTAAAAGAACAATCAATAAAATTACTCGAAGATCCCAAAAAGAGATCAATATGATTTCAGCACATTTCATGGAAATGAAACATCCAGTCTCTTCCCTCTATTGAGAAGATGCAGTATGCTTCCCAAAGCAGATTTGGAGAAACTGTATAAGGCATTTTGGATTTCTAAATTAGTTGTGAGATAGCATTTGCTTTAAAACAATTTTAGAATGATTTAAATTTTAGTTTAGCGATTGATGTGTTATGGTCCAATTAAGGCTGACTCAAATTAATATGAGTTATGCTACATGTTACGTGATGCTTTTAGGAATTTGTTCTGAAAAATGAGGCTGAAAGAATTCAAAATTCTTCGCATAATGAAACGTGTGTATTTTTTGGATTCATGTTCTCCTTACAATTTTTGAACCAGCTATGATAATATTTTGGAAATAACAAAGACAGTTCAAAAGTGGAAACCAGAAACAGCCTCAGACACCCTGAAAAAGAAAGGATGGGCAAAAACACTGAATGAAGCATGCTGGATGAGGGCAGTGTGTTTTTTAAAATTTTGAGTGAGTCAAAGCACCATTATGGAAACACACACTAATAACGTGCAAGTCAGTTGTAACTTCAAATTTACTGCGCAGATGACGGGTTGCTAGAACAACCATAAGCTGCACAAAGACGCCCACAGCTGGAAGCGAGCGTCTGCAGCTGTCGGGTAAATATAAACCTACTGCACACAGAGAAGAGTAAGCAAGCTGACAGATGATGGAAACACAACCCATTCCAGCCAGGACACATCTAAAGTGTTTTTTCTATTGGAACTGAATAAAACCTTGTATAATCGAAGTCCAATTATGATGCTCCAGGCAAGAATCAATGTTCCATTCCAGCTTCAGTGTTTTTGCAAATCTCCTATGCTGCCCTGAATGGTGTAACACATGAGTGGAGTATTATATTTTCAAACTCATGGCCCTCTGGCACCGCCTCAGTAGAGGCTTTGCTTGGCAGAAGGCGGCAGGAAATTCCTGAGCCGAGCGTTGAAATCCAGCCTCGGAACACCACAGAGAAAAATGTTGGAGTCAGCTTGATCCTACCACCAGATTAGATCAGCAGATACATGCCGGACATTAAGCACGGTAGAAATTCATATGTTCCAAATGGAGCACATTCCTTTAAAGTTTGTCTCGTGTTCCTGCCATTTTATATCAAGTAAAAGAAGGTGTGAAGAAGAAACTGAGAAAGTGCTAGTAGCTTAACGGTTGAATTAGGGGAAAACAATGCCGTGCCCACTCTTCAGTAGCATTTTAACTACCTCCTCCGCGACTGAAGGACCCCCTTCCAGTGATAGTGATGCGATTTCACAGACTGTTTGGGGAGCCAAGTCAAATTTATCTGACCCCTTTTGTCTTGAGCTCCTGGCTGAATTGTACCTAGTCGGCCATTAACGCTGCTCTTTACATGTTTAAGCACCTCATATGGTGCTTCATACCTTCCTCCGACGTGTCTCGTGGATACCATATGTAAATAAGGCCTTGAAGGCATCATATATCTAACGTTATGGAACAGGGCCGTTAACAATGAGATCTGTTTCACTCTTGAGCAAATCTGTGGTTCACACTCTCACTTTTGTTTCACTGTATATGTTGAGTAACGCCTCATATTAGTTCAGCCTGGGGAGTTAGGCAGCTGACAGTTCTGATTTCATATCAGGCCCTTTACATTAACCTTGTCTGTGTTATTATGACCCAAAAAAACTCTGCCTGTTTGTGAAATTGAACATTTTTACTTTTGATTCAGTTTTTTGCTCTTACGCACTGTGCAACATGCACCATCATCTTTGAATTTTAGCATGGCCCTGTTTAACTCCTGAGATTTGGTTAATGCGAAGGGGGCTCGTCAGAGTTGGGGGAGTTAAATGTGGGTGCGAGAAGGAGAAGTGGACCACAGGAAGGAGGTGTCTGCGTTGAGGGGGTGAGAGTGTGTCCCCTCTGCAATTGGCTGTGACTCTAAGTGTCTCATTATGCAGCTTTATTGTTCCTTTGTTGAGCTGTCTGTATAAATACACCCCAGTGGGCCCAGAGGCTGACAGTTCAGGCAGGTTCACTCCTGTGGACAGACTGATCATCAGACCGAGCAGCACGGATTCTGAGAGAAGTGAAACTGCGTTACACGACAAGGAGCTTGAAGAGTTAGAGGCATCTGCAAAATTCAGTCCTAAACTTCAACATTTACAGTGGTTTATCTGGACCTTTTTTTTAAAACTTGTGCTCCGTTTTACTCTGTTTAAACCAAGATGGATTCCGACTCTGGCTCCGTTGGCAGCCGCTCCTCATCCCCAGACCTGGTGGTGGACAACTCTGCTGGAAGCTTCTTCTCCAACAAGATGTTCCAGACATATTGTAGAGAAAACAGAGCAGACAGCGATGCCAGCGAGGGCAGGACAGAGCGCTGCAGTGGGGGTGGCAAAACCAAGACCAGATCTGAACTCAGCAAGGAAGAGATGCAAGACCTGAGACTGAAAGTCAACAGTCGGGAGAGGAAAAGGATGCATGATCTGAACCAGGCGATGGACGGCCTGAGAGAGGTCATGCCCTACGCTCAGGGACCTTCCGTCCGCAAGTTGTCGAAAATCTCCACCTTGCTTTTAGCTCGCAACTACATCCTCATGCTGTCCAGCTCCTTGGAGGAGATGAAGAAGTTGGTGGGAGATGTTTATGGAGGCAGTGCTGCCGTCCAGAGCCGCACTGCTGCCCACACCGCTATCACCCCTGCAGCCCCCACAGCCCACCTCCCTCTGCATCCTCTAGCCCAGTCCCTGCACTCTCTGGTGGGCAGCACGCCCTCAGCTCTCCAGCATCACACAACTTCTACAGCTGCAGCCCCAGCGCCGCACTCCCCTCCATCCGCCAGTTTCCTGGGTTTCCATGCCCCAGTCCAGGGCCTTCTGAAGGACCCGCTTCACTTGACCAGCTCCTACAGGCACTTCCCCGGCATGCCCTGCCCCTGCTCACTTTGCCAGCCTTTGCCCACAACTACCTCCACATTACACAGCCTGTCGATGACCAAGTGAGCAGGACTCTAAAAACTGACCTCTGCTGTTTGGATCAACGCAATGAGCCAAGCAGCTCGCAGAAGACTGTAAATGAACTGCTAAACTGATGGCTGGTGCCGGGACTTGTACATACTGTATATATGCTCTGCCATGCAGACTGCTGCTATTTTTTATATCACTTGCCTCATCTGCATCATCTAAGCTGAAATATTCTAAATGCAATGGGATTTTATCAAAGTAGCAAATACTGTAATTTAACTGATATCTGAGGTGATGAAACATTGTCAGAAATGGAGCTGTTGTGTCCTATTGTGCAGGATTTCTATTTTCCTAAATTAAAACTTTGTTATAATAATATTACTCTTGTTTGCCTCTTTTTCACGATTATTCTCTTTCAATTACAACAATAAGTGTAGTTATTTTTTAGATTTGTGTTAAATTTCTTTACACAAACCTTATTTTTGAAAAACAAACAAATGTCTGCCAAATAATATTTCTTCTTAAAGGGCAGCTGCAACATTTATGGAGTTTTAGACACATACAAACACAAATACAAAGCAGCTATATCAAAAACAATACAGCAACATCTTAAACTTAACAGAAGGGGTTTTGTTGGCGCTGGGAAGGACAGAAGTGTAGTGCAAAAATAGATATTGAGGAAAGGGTGTCATTAGTTGCTAACCAGCTTTGGACAGACTCACCTCTAAAGAGCTAAAGAGGGACAGAAGGACGAGACAATACGCCAGCACAGAGGCTGAATGTGGTGTTCTGGAGCAAGGGGACCATCCATCTTCACCTCAACAGGGTGCAGGAGATGAAAGGGCGACACAGGCGCCATGAAGGCGCGTCACTTTTGTCTGACGCAGGCGAGGGACATTGCCATGTCCTTAGCTCTAGGCCAGTGATTTGTCTCTGTCTCATAAGAATATGGATATATGCACACAAAGGGCAAAAAATAAACTAGAGGACATGATGGGGTTAGTCTAAAGAAAGCTTCTTAAATACAAGCAAGATTTTTCCCTTTTAACCTTCCTGATGTGTATTAAATATTTCCACATGCTCTCAACACGTATTTGCATTCAGTTGTTTTGTGTTAAAAAATCAAGTGCTCGCTGATTCATAACAGTGATTAATCTAATTTCACAAACACAACTATTATACACACTGATTGCCATGAACATGATTAAATCAAACAACCCAACAATTGCTGGCCTTCACTTAGCAACAAATCAAGCGTGTAAAATACATGCTTATCCTCCCACGGCTGACAGATGAGTTGGAGATCAGGGGAGAAATGAAGAGATGTAACTCATTCTCACCCACCTCTTCTTCCAACCCACCTCCTCCTCCTTAGAGCCCTGAATAGGTTTGAACAATAGCCATGCGTGGGACACAAAGGCCGGTGGAGTCCAAGCTCTCGTGCCTGGGACACAGACCCCCTCCATTCAATCTACATTTCATCATGGTAACAAGCGCTGTCGGGCCAAAAGGCCTGACACCCTCTCTTACCACAAAGGCGGTTAGCTCTAATATATGAGGCTATTGACACTGAAAAAGCCCCTGTCAGTACTGGGGGATTGTCAGCTGTGGGATGTCTCAGTGGGGGGAGGCAGCTGCCAGCCAAAACAAGTGCTGGAGCTTCTGTCGTGGGGACGGGCGCTGCAGCGTCACCTGGTCCCTGGTCCCTTGACACAGAGACCCCTGGTCCTCCCACAAGGCCCCCCTTTATTTGGGCACAGGTGGGAATGGGAAGCAGAACACATTGTGGAGATTAGTGAGGACGGCCTCTCTTTGCTCTAGGTAGATGATTAGAGACACTGACTTGTGCAAAGCTGGTGTTTCCTGATCGGCTCCAGATGGTGTTAACCCACGGTGTGGTATCAGCAGGCCGGAGTGTGTGTGTGTGTGTGTGTGTGTGTGCATGATGTGTAATGGATATGCTTCTTAAATCATACAATATGGACAGGTCCTCTGTGTGCCATTATGGTTCGCTGCTGCTGTCATCATGGTGCTCTTTAGCATATGCTAACCAGCAGTGGCAGCACTGGCTTTAGTCATAATGTTGCGCTAAAGTAACTATGAAAATTAAACACAGTGATACAGAAAAGAGTTATGTTAAGGGGGAATGGGAAGAAATCAGATCCCCTATTTAAGTAAAAGTGGTAATACTAAAGTTTAAAAATACTCTATTACAATTAAAAATTTTGCACTCAAAATTTTACTTGACTAAAATGACTGAAACATTATCTTTAAAATCTATCTAATTTTTAAAAGTAAAAAGTGTTGAACAGTAAATCTCATTCTTAAAGATGTTTCAATTGATAATTGAGTTTGTGATTGAAAATGCCCGACAAATGAGCAGCAGAATAAGACAAATTATGGCACGAAAATTCAGAAAACGTATAGAACTCAGTTCAATTCAGTTAGAATACTGAATACTTGCAGATATTAAAGGTCCTATAAACAACTTAAAACAAGCACCGATGACACAGAGATATAACATGGTACAAATGTCATTATTCTGTTGACTTACAAGCCTTTGGCAATCTTAGACAGAGGTACACAAATAGTCATTTCGGACCAGACAACTGTTTTAAAATAATTGATTCAAAATCTTTATATTTTTTTGAGAGGGGGAAAAGCAGTACTTTTATTCCACACCCTTCTAAAAACTCTGTAGATGTATGTATTTCTTAAAATCATTGGTCTACATATAAATGTTGCCAAATATTTTTTTTAAAGGTGAAGCAGAAATATGAAGTAGCCTAAAATAGTAATAGAAAATAACCCCCTTTTTAAAAGTACAATATTTTAGTAAATTTACTTACTTTCCACCACTACATTATAGTATTCCATATTATTATTCCATACTAGTATTCCCTATGAAAAAGAGTGACAGCTCATAACTGAAATCTACCAACATAGGACTACACTTTTCTCACAAACAACTAAAGTTATATTAACTAATCACAAATTGGAAAATAATATAAATTCACTCTACTTGTTTTTTAGCTGAAGTAATACGTATTGTCTAACATAGACGTTATGATGATATAACACATTCCCCTTTTGTGCATTAAATATCACACAGACCCCCTCACACCATGGCCATGTGGACAGATGGATAAGTTAACTGCTTCAGATACTGATCAATAGAGGAGCACTTGTCCCAACTTGGCTCAGGACGACCTGCAATGACAGAGTTAATTAGGGGACTGAAAGACCCAATTAAGAGGATGGAGGGGCTGGACAGGGGAGACATATTGCGGGAACATAAGCACACATTGTGTAGCGTCTGGATAGAGAGGAACTTCAATTAAGGGAGACCACAGTTCTAGAGGCTTGTTGCCTGTTCTTTTTCTTTCTCTGCTACAGCCCCCTTTTTACCCAGAATACTGATGAGCGGAAAGCACAGCTGCTAGGGGTCAACACGCATATGCAATATGGTGTGCACATACACTCACATGCACATCCAGAGGGCAGGAGATTAATGAGCTGGTTCACGTCAGAATTGCTAAACACTGATTAGCTCATATAATGGCTCAAGAAGGAAATGTGTGTTTGATTTTTGCAGCTTATTGGTTAAATTAGTTCTGATTAAATGAAAACAACTGCATATGCT
>JAQFJB010000007.1:21386490-21399608 GCA_029874875.1 Naso minor
CTCCATCACGTCGCTCACTCTGTGTGTGTGTGTGTGTGTGTGTGTGTGAAAGAGAGAGAGAGAGGGAGAGCGAGTGTGTGATTAGTATACCTTTTGAATGGTTGAACGTGAGAGTGAGCCATTTGTAATGGTAACCTTCGACCTCTCAGTTCAGGGCTGTTGTAACTACGTTTCCGGGTAGGTGTGTGCGCGCGTGTGTGTTTGTGTGTGTGTGCGTGCGCGTGCATGTACTGTCACTGGGGGAATCAGACGTATTTCCTGGTGCAGAGGCTCAGTGAGTCCCAGCGTGGTGACTGACTGGGAAAATAATGATAATGCAGGAGCAATGAGGTCAGCCAGCCAGAGGACCACCACTCTCTCTCTCTCTCTCTCTTCCAGCATCTGACTGACCCAGATTGCTGTAACTGCCAAAGCAGATTCTGGTCCATCCCCCAGCTCCATGGACAGAGCATACCCCCCAGGTCTGCATGTGAGCCACTCAGCGCTCTCTCTCTCCCCGCGTGTGCCCACTGGATTTATCATTGTGAAACTGTCACTGAACACCACTCCACTGTCCACGAGTAACCGTAACTACTGATGACATTTACACATGCGGCTACAGTATGCTGTGCTCACTGTTTGCAGGCTCGACGCAATGTAAAAATGTTAACCACTTCAGTCTGGTTATGCATTTTGCTGTGTGTTTTAAATTATGCAGACAGAGATATAGTATTTTATATATATAATAAGCTTACTATGTTTTGTCTAACCACCTACATGTTTTCTCAAAAGAGAGAAAAACAGACCAGGCAGGAAGGAAGGCAGACGAAAGAAGAATCAAGCTGAGGGAAGGATGTGAAGGACAGGATGAGGTAAAGAAAGATACTGGGGGGAAGCTTGTAAAAGGTATTTATACGCACCTATTGAGCTGGCTGAAGGACAGGCAAGGAGGCAGACTAAGGAGCGTACGGCCAATATAAAGGAAAAGAAGAAAAGCCAGGTGGCTGGGCTAGACAGTACGCAATCATAAGAGAAGATGGGAAATCTGAGGGTGAAATTTTTAGATAGCTAAAGAAGCTTTTGTGATATGAACCAAAGCCAGACATCATGTAACAGATGTTATCCACAAAGGGCAAGTAAATGCTGTTTGATATAGTCTGGAGGGAGGAGGTGAAAGTGAGGATGTGATTTTGAGAAGATGGTCTTGGGGCTGGAGGGTCTACTCACTCTAACAGCCCTCAAACGGCGTGCGTTTTAGTCTTATGATGGTGTATTTTATTAGTATTGTAAACTACTTTGTTTAAGCTTCGCTAAAGGAAAAGCTTCCCTGATGTGATTAATTAACCTGATTGCACCCAATGGTTTGTTATGCACACAACCAACTGGGAAGGCTCAAGTCAACAAACCGTTTGACCAACGGAGCCAGTTGGTAAATTAAACTCTTACCGAAACCAGTCAGGAGAAGAGCGAAAACATCTTTTCCATCAAGAAAACCTTTCAGTGTCCTTCTTTCCTTTTCTTTCAATAAAGAAATACTCACCAGTTCTGATAGAACTGATGCCATAGCCAGCAGGCGATTTGTTATTTAACAAAGGGGATGGTCAAATGGGAGCACCCACACACCCACGTTTACACACCACCAACACACACACTCATGACACACCCGTGTAAATCTCCCAAAGAACACTGCTCCTGTAACGTCTCTAAATCTGCAGTTCCTCTCTCCTTTATAACTGTGTGTTACAGTAATAAATAAATACAGCTTTAAATTTTATGCGGTGGACTGAGTTTGTTTAGGAAGGACATCATGTTTCTTCCACCACACAACTAAAAGCACAGATGTTTTCAAGTTACATTATTTTTACAGTTCTTGGAGAAGTTGCATTGTGCGTAATGTTTTGAAAAGCAGTCAATGGTCTAGCATAGAACTCCAAAATCACTGTTAACAACTTACAGTATCTGTTATTCAAAGCTCAGGGTTCTGTGCTTGTGTTTTAATACATTGGGAATAATTTAAAATGAACATTGATCAATTCATCGTAGCCAGTACTACAGCAACAAGGGGGACGACCCCTTCAGATCACCTACTGACTATAGCAGGATCTATGCTAACCATGTCCGTAGCCGCCATTGTTGTTTACTTAGCATCACACGTTATAAACAATACTCAAACCAGCACTTTGTCAAAGGCGGTTGGTTCAATCCCCAATCTGCCGGCCAGAAATGGATAGCTTTGAGTTTGACAATGTGGATGTCCTTGATATCATGATCATGTGATCATGTGACCTTGTGATCATGTGATCGCTTGATCTCGCAAGTCTAACTGCCTCACAAAGTTAGTAATTATTGCATTGTTGAATAAACATTGATTAAAACCTGTAAGTACATGCCTTAACCTGAATGACACAAAATGTATCAAGCACCAAATAAACTGAGCATATATTAAGCATGGGTTGTGCATCATAGCATATACGTCCAAAAAAGTCCACATATTTTTAGTTAGTGATGTAAGCTCTTTGTCTTTTGTGGCATTCAAACCGGTAGTTGTAGCTGTTGTTTTTCTTTTCCACTTGTAAAATACAAGCTAGCCGGCTAGGCTAACTAGCTTTTGCTCAAAAAAGCTTCTCCTTTTCTTTTGCACATTCTCCTCCATTGACTTGTTTACTCCAGTAATTTTTGTCCTCACTTTCTTCCGCTTCTGTTTTCCTCTTGTCTCCTTCACTCTTCTGTCTATTCTATCAGTGATCCTTCTCTCCTAAAACAGAGCCACGTCATAAAATATTGTAATAGCTATCACATGGTAATCTTTACAATAAACTATGTTGCAGCCACACCAAAAACAATATAGTCTGTTGCTGTCAGTGAAGTAGGTCTTCAGTCTGCTCCAACTCTGATTTATTTTTTCTTCTGCCCTCATAAATAATATTGATTGCTTCTTCTTATGTCTGTGGAGTAAACAAGTGCAAATATGAACAGTGCCCCTCTGCCATTAGAACCCACATTGCAGTCGAAGGTGGTACTGCATTACTGCAACCAGAATCACAACTACAGAGTCTATTTCCCGTTGTTTTGTTGTTGTTGTCGTTGTTGGTTTGTTTGGGGGTTTTTTTCATCCACAGTTAAAATCTGGGACAACTCTAGCCAAGGATTTCTATCAGTTTCAACATTGTTGGAAACATTGGGATAAATGTACAACCCAACAGCGCAGAAAGTTATTGTGGTTTTAAGACACCTTAATGTGAAAATGTTACATGTTTTTACATGTACATACGTTGAAAGTGAACAATCTTAAAATGAGGACAGAAAGTTGGGCTCTTAACTTTGTTTGAATGTAGTCAGCACAGGTCTATAATGGTTTTTTAAAACACTGCTTTCCCCAACTTATATTTTCCTCATGTACAGGGCTTATTAAATGTGTTCTCTCCAGAGAACGTTTTGAAATGCTCTGTTTTTGATGGTGGCAAAGGCTGACTTAGTTTAAATAAAGGCCAAAACGGAGAGAAAAAGATGCTGTTACAAATTTATCTCCATTAGTGTGGACACGGTTTGAGTAGAGCCCAGAGGGTGGGGAGGGTCAAACTATCACCTTTCTGCCCCTGAGTTCACCCACAGCTGCCAACTCCATCCCAAACAATTACTGTCAAAAAGCCCCACTACATATTGTACACTTTCCTTCTCTCTTTTTCTCAAGTCATACACAAATTAAGTACACACTCAGACCAAAAGTAGACTAGAAGAGGGTTGAAAAATGTTGTCAGTTTTTAGAAGTTACCAGACATTTGTCCCTTTGAAACTGCAGACATTCTCAATTTTCTTTCTCTGTAGTCTGGGGCAGTTTTTGTGAGGACCAAGAGTTCACCAAGAAACACTTGTGGTGCACTTGTGGTGGGCAGATTAATGCAGGCATGCTGTGTGGCACGAAAGGCACTTAACCTACTTCAATGAAAGCATGGAGACCCAGCCATGTTAAGAGTGTTAGCCAGGGGCAAACATTTGATTTGATGGCCTTGCTTGATGAAATTCTGCTCTTCCATCTGTACAATAACATAAAGTCAACATTGTTTTCATAGATAGAGCCGGCAAGGTGTGGTAAGACTTGACTGATGAGCATAGGCCAATCGTAATGGCCCATAAAGTTAGCATAGGGCGCGGTAATCAGCTTAGAGGTTCACGACAGCTCTTGAGAGTTAGATGGCGGACCGGGTGGTAAAACCACAATGCATTATGAAATAAAGAGCTCAAGGCAGCCCCTAACAGAGTAATGTTATTGAGTTATCCCATAACTGGCTCAGCCAAATCCGCCTGCTGCACTTTGCTTAATGTACAACAGCTGGTGGCAGCTGGGACCTGTGGCAGCCATGATTGATGTGATGTCATATCGTAACTCCCGCCCACCCTGACCTCTGGTGATTCCTCATCTGCTGCAGGCTGCAAGTGAGTGGTGAGCGCTCATGGTGCGCAGATATAGTCCACAATTTATCTGCAAAACCTGCTTTAAACCCCAAAGAAAATATACTGTAGCTGTATGAAAACTTAACAATCCTCAGTTCTACCTCTAACTCTCCTACCTTCCCCTCTGTGTCCAAACCAACACAGTATCTGAGAATGACATCCATGTTGAACAATAACAGATTTCAGGATTCATGTTCATTGCTAGGACGGAAAGTAGTGAGCTCTTTATGTAATGTGGGGAAAAGTATGAGTGTTGAGGGCAGCTTGGTGGATGGGTGTGCTGTCTTTCCTAGGTTCATGCAGGAAACTAGAATTTGCTATAAATGTTTTTCACTGAAAGTGCCATCTTTTCCAACCTTAACCAACAAGCCTCTATCCCATGCTAACCATAACATAGTTGGCATGTGCATGAGTAAAAAATAAGAATCTAAAAAAACATTGGCTGTGTGGAAAAGTCCTGTGCTGACATTTCTGTCTGGTCGGTTTCAAGACACTCAAAGCTTGTCTTGCCATTAATATGCAACAGAGCACAGTGAGTTAAAACGGGAACATGCTGACTCGATCTCTCACTGTCAATATGTCTCACCATGCATTCTGACAATGGAACCAGCTTCAGCCTCAGCTTGAGGTCAGATAAGGTTGTCATGACGGAGATTTTATATGTATTCCATGTGTGTTTGTATTACATCTGTGCATGCAGGGCGGCGGTGATGGGTTTTACTTTCTCACCGTTTACAGACAGCTACTAGACGTGAGGTTGCTCAGGTTCAAACTCCTCCATTCATGTAATCCCGGCCATGCCAAATGAATTCCATCACCGTCGTCATGGCATTGTCATGGCAACCACTTAGACCCCTGTCATTGATGCCGTTGCTCAGTCAACAGGGAAAGTGAGGGTGAGACAGAGAGCAACACATTTGAGAGAGAAAAGCAATATGAGGGCAGGAGGAGGTTGAAAGGGGAAAGATTTGGAGTACGAGAGACAGTGAATGACAAGATGAGAGTAAATATTTAATGTGATTTGACCATTAAAACATTTTTAATAATGTAGAGAAGCTGTGAGCACTGGCTGAAACAAGTGTTACGGGTGACTAAGGGCTTTACACAGAGCCAGTTCTGTTAACAGGCAGACCCACTGACTATCCCCTCCTCTCTCTCCTGCAGGGATACTGGAAGAGAACTGGGATGCACAGCAGGTACATGGTTTATTCATGGATATGACTATTTTGGGACTCTATGTGAGGAGCGTTTGCCTGCAAGAGCAAAAAATGCACTGATCACAGTTGCTCTTTACGTAGCTGAGGGCATGTGAGCCATCGTGACATAGAAACACACATATGCAAAACAGGTGCAGATTTCATCATCATATAATCACATGTTGAATGTCATCTCCGTTGCTTTCTCGCCTCCACCTCCCAAATCTTAGTTATACAGTCTCACAATCAGAGATGCATTGAATTCTTCTTCCTCCAATCATTTTCCTCTTTCTGTCGCACTGTGGTTTTACTTTCTTGCTCACACACAAAACTTGGATGCACACACACACACACACATGCATATTTCACCGTGCCCTGACACAAGCACACCACTCTACCCTCCCTTCAGACTGGGAGCTACAAGATTAATCCATTTGCACAGCCTTAGAGGGGAGAGAGGAGCAACCAGCGGGACCAACATGGAGGGAATGAGGGTTGAGGAAAAAGTCATTTGGTGTTAGCTGTAATTTTACACAGGCTTTACTGTATCCTAAAACAGTTACAATCAGGCACTGCAGTCAACGTTAAAGGAGTCAGAGATCCTTGGGTGACACTGTTACATTTTATTCACCAAATATGTGCACAATTAAACAATAAAAACAAGATAATGTCACTTGTTTGTGTACATGTAGAGTTTCAGGGCTGCAAATCTTTGATGTATTCATGATAATATGTGACACATTATGATGCAAGTTCACGACAAAATGAAAAGGGCCTCGGCAAGAGAAAGTGCTCCATGCCTGCAGGGAACACGACAAGGCTGATGAGAGCTGTCTTTATATGAGGTTGAATCTGAGGGAATGGGAGGTGAGAGAACAATTGAGTTACGCTGGCTGATTCTATCTTGCAAAAGATAATGGCTCTACTACCTCTGGCAGTGAGCTGTTTAGAGATCCACTCTATTCAAAAATGTGTTTTCTTATGTTTATAAAATGTCAGACCTTGACTGTACTGACTGGTATCGCTGCAAAGCCTGTCACTAGAGAAGTGTTGTCACATTCCTCTACAAAAGAAGGAGATGTCTGTGCCCGAACAAGCTAGATTTGGTATGCCACAAATTCACAAGCCAAATGTAGACAAAAAACCTTAAAATATTGACAGAGAGGCATCTGCCCACCTGCTAACGCTGTCACTAGCTGCCAGGTGCAATCTAACAAGCAACATGAAGAAATGAAAGATGATAACTACACTTATTGTATTCTGATGCACCTACGAGTTGCCGATTTTGAACAGGCTCCTCATTTAAGTTTTGGTTTGACTGAGACTCGTGTGTAGCTGTATCTCTCAAATGTTCTCCTCTCCGCCAATGTTAGCCATCTTTTTTTTTAAAAAGATTGGGGGGGGGCTTTTGTGCCTTTATTTGAGGACAGGACAGTAAACAGGGGAGAGAGAGGTGGAATGACATGCAGCAAAGGGCCATAGGTGGAATCAAACCCGGGTCCGCTGCGGCGAGGACATAGCCTCTGTATATGGGGCACCTGCTCTACCGACTGAGCCACCAAGCGCCCCAGTATGCATTCTTTAAGTCTGACATAAACCCTTTTAAAATACTATATCCTGGTCCAAGCGCCGTCTTCTCGATATGCCGCAGTGCTGTGTCTTGAGCTTTTTAAACAAATTTGAGTAAATAAAATAATGATCAAAACTTCATTCTGCCGATTTCCTAGCAATGAGAAAGACAAGGGGACCTGGTTGCAGTTGTTAAGTACATTAAGAGAATGAAGAGTAGGTGCTACGGTGAATTAGCTAATGTTAGCGCCCTTTCACTTAAACCAAACTGATCCTGTGCGAATATTACGCATAAAAGTTATATCTTTTATAATATTATGTTGTCAGAATACGGTAATCTTAACTGGCTGTGGACAGTGTCAGCTGTGCACTTGATTGGTTAAAACAAAAACACAGTTCAATACGTTACCATAACCTTTTACCAGAAATATCTGGATTGGTTTCGTGATGTGAACTTGCTGAAGCCAAAATTTTTTTCTTTATTCTCTAACATACTTTATAAACTGCAGCCATGTCCTCTTGTCATTTGTATTACTAGAATGAAACTAGTTATTTTTTTTACTCAGATCTGTTTAAACAACATGGGATACAACACTGTGGCATACTGGAAAGATGGAGCTTGGGCTGGCACATTTTGAAAGGGCATTACTTCGCAACTTAAAAACTGGATAGGATATGAAATAAAATGAAGTCTACATTTTAAGACTACCTGATTTCTTTAGCTCAATGAAGAGCTGAATTTTCCAACAAAGCAAAACCCCTCGAGCATGTCACCGCAGGCTTTTCTCAATGATTAGTCATTTTCTGTGGTAATGTAGGCTCTTATCTCTTTTATGTTCAGTGTCATTACGGCATCCTGCTGTGAAGGCATGTTTCAGTCCTCCTGTGTCTCTTTATCCCACCCTCTTCAGCCCATTTCACTGCTACAGCTGGGTGAAGGAACCAAGGATACTTTGATGTTTCTGTGGCTCAGAGGCTTTTCTTAATGAGAACTGGGAAAGAACCGACTCTGTGGTCGTCTTGTTTTCATGCTAGCTCAATGCCTAAATGAAGTAACTATATCTTTGGTTATTTAGCCGTCCTCCAGAGGCCAGATAGAAGTGGACATTTTGTAGTATTAATTCAAACTTGATCCAGCCAAGAACAATATGATACACTGATATAATAGGTGCCGTACATACAGGCGAGCCACAAATCCACAAGCTATTGTAATGCACTAATGCCTTTTATAGTGTCCTGTTAGAGGGTGGTTCATTATAAATGTGCACTCACAAACAAATTTAACCACAAATCAGGCAGCCTCTGATGTCACAGCGTGTGTGACAACTTACCTTAAGGAGCACTGTGTTTATCAGAAGAGCTGCTCACTTGAACCAGTGTCCCCGTTTGCTCTCTTGACTGTGAGAAGTATGTGTTTTAATTGCAAATCTGGCCCACTACGTACAGTATATCCTTCAGTTAAATGACTGTTACAAAGCAGGGACAGACTGGCCGCTTCACACCACTTTGGCACCCATGCTATTCTGTGGCACCGCTGCCATCTGTGTCACCTTGGCTCCAAATATAACAATGACACAAAAGTTTCTTATTGCACTGTCAGAGCCTCGTGTTCAGATTTTTTTTTCTTTCAAAGCAGCAATGCCTGCCAGTACAATACACACGCTGGGAAATGCTGTAAAAGTATGTGTAAGTGAGTAAGTATGTGTAACTGAGGAGATGCGAAGGCCAGGTTGGGGTCTGAACAGATTTTCGGTTTGACCATGTTTTGAATCCGACTTGCTGTCTATGTGGCCTGCTTGTCTGAGATAAGAGAACAAATCAGAATTGTTTTCACTCTCCTCACTTTGTCAGCTTCCCTTTAACACTCACCTATGCTTCAAAGGTGACTTTGTAGCGTTTGAGCACTGTGGTGCTGTGTTTGCACTTTGTCTTAATAATGCTGCCGTCTCTATAAGAGGGAGTTGGGAAGCAAGACAGATGTACAGTAACAGTGGCATTACAGTAGAGAGGCAAGGACAGCTTTAGACTCCAAACCCTTTTAACCCCCCCCCTTAATCACCTATGATGTGATTAATAGTGATAGCTAACTTATCTACCTATCAGCGAAAGGATGGAGAGGGATTCAGTGACAAGGAATGTAACATTGTCATGGCAACCTCAACAGCTCTTCACTTTGTTCTTTTTGGAATGCAATGTAATGGTACTCCCTTGTCTTACTTGGTTAATAATGTGGACAATATCAGCCATGACTTTGCAGGTAGTGCTGCAGGTTGTCTTTATGCCCCTCACATCGGCTGACTGTGTAAAAACTGCATCTCTCTTCACCAGGCAGAGCCGTGCCCACCTTAGCAGCCTTTGTTTCCCTATTATCTCCAGAAAATAATTGCTGCACTTTCCAAAAAATGGTTTACACCTTTATATGTCTCGCAAGTCCCTAAGGCTTTATTTCTTATGGCAGTCAAATACTCTTTTAGTCCTTTGTCATCCAGCTATTGGAGGTTTCGGTTGATAATGGGAGGTTTGCGTGAAGATACCAAGCAGATGGACTATTGGCCAGTTATTATCAGCTCCAAATGTGCTGCTTAGGCTTAGGCTTAGGTTATTAGTTGAGATATCACATTATGAATTTGCAGGTATCTACAGTCTTAATGTAATTCAGATAAGAGAGGTGATAATGGGGTCTCATTATGAAATGAGAAACAAGTAGTAATAGCAGCCTTGTTGGTACAGAAAAGATTCCCAATCCTCTGTTTTGCTAAGTTCAGCAAACTAATCTACCAGAGCAGCCTGTTAGCAAAGACGGCCAGCTTTATTGCAGATGTTAATGCAGCACCATTAAAAAATAGCTCTAAATCGCAGCTGCACTTGAAAACAGTCCAAGATCATTCGCGTTGCAAACTGAAATTTCACAGCTGACCCTAAATCTGAAATGCTTCACTGAGCATACAGTTTAATTAGTCATGCTTGTTTCTTGTTTGCATCTAAATGTAAATTCATTGTTGTATATTTAAGCTGTCGTATCCCTCTTTGTATGGGCTGATCCTCGGCTGATTTCCTCTCTGTGCAGTATTGCTCTGCTGTCTCTGGACTGTCTGCTAGTTCATCATGAAGTGGTATTTGGCTGAATAGCAGTGCACATGTATGCCTGTATAGAACCATGCAACCATGCTGCATACAAACAAGGACAGTCCTGCCTTTAAAGAACTACACAGAGAATCTTACACTGTCACATCTCTGAGCTCAAGCCTCCTTTAGGATGAAAGAGAAGAAGGGCTGAAAGCTGGAGGAGATGAGGATCTCAGTTTGTCAATTAAGTGAATTTGTGTAGCGTATGCTGTTAGGGGCTATGTCCCTTGTATGGTAGTACTGGGCACATTGGATTGAACATGGCTTTTCGAGGCTGGGCTCAGTACTCAGTGTGAATAGTTTTGAAAGAGGGCTAAGAAGGGGCTGGACTGACAGCTTGTCTCAGGGTGGAAAGGAGGAGAAGAAAGCCTGTAATGGGAGACAGAGAGTTAGACGATGAAGAAAGACTCAGAAAGGGAGAGAGACTGCTTTAAACTAGCACACTGAGGCTTCTGTGGAGAGAGAAAGGCAATCTTCAAATAGCTGCCTCTGTGCCTGTGGGACAGTAAACTCAAGGGGGAGGAGGGGGGATTCGGGGTCTCATTAGAAAGTCAGTAGAGCTCCACTACAGTTTCTCTGAAAACACAGTATACAGATGACACCTTGTCATGCCTGGTAGCAAGCACTGCTCCCAGACATAGAGACTAAACTCCCTTGCAATGCATCGACAAAATGGTTAACAAACAAGACAAATTTCATTCTCCTCAAGATAAGACAAATTCCCAGTTTCCCCCGGGGGACACATTACTGCATGTATTTGCTAAACAACCAACCATTCGTAAATAACCTTAATTTCTTCTTGTAATCTTGGTTTTCCCATGTTAACACATCTCTAATTTGTTCTCGCGCATTTTTTTCCCCAGGAGCTGCACTGACGTTGTTTGCTGTGTTATTTTCATCATCGTCATCCTTGGCTACATCGCTCTGGGTACTGTTGGTGAGTTTGACACATCCCTGCTGATTAGAACACACAAAATCTCATAATGTAACACAACCACTCACGTAAATAAGCACATGCAGAACAGTGATGATATGTCCTGATCCTGTTGTGGTGTGGAAGGGTGAATTGCTCACTCCTCCCGCTCTGCTGTACAGTACAGGTTGTACAAAGCAAAATCTCTGCTGATGGAATAAGTGGAAACGTGAGAAGTGGCAATAATTTGCCACAAACAGAATGGGTCTGCTCTTCCCCGCAAGTGGCAGACACTTGGGAGACAACTGTATTTTTTTATTCATAATTTTGCAGCACAAAATGACTGATTGTTAAAAGTGTGGGGGAGTTGAGAAATGCTGCTCCTCCCTGAGAATGGGCTATTCTTTTAATTGGTGGGAGTTTCACCACAACAAACAGCTTGTATGGCTCACTCTGGTGGAGGAAATCGTGTTAGTAAAGCTGTTCTGATGTCCCTGTTCAGTTTTTGACTGAATGACCCGTGATTCCCCGTGGCTCCCGTTTCATTCAAATTTTCTTGAAGCTAGATTTAGTTCAGTCAAGTGTGACCGAGAGTCCACTTTGTCTGGCTGACTTAGGCCATCCAGTCTTGTGAATCTCCTCATCAGCTCTTCTTTTCTCTCTTTTCTCTTTCTCCCCTTCTCCTTCAAGTTTTCTCTTCATTTTTCTTCCTTTTGCTCTTTCTAAGTTTAGTCATATCTTTTTTTTTCTCACACCACTTTTCTTTTATTCTTTGCCGTAAAAATGCATGTCCTGTTTTATCCGGCAAACCTGACTATCCCCCTCTTTCACACACGTGTATGATGTTTGTTGCAAATTAGGGGAAAATGAAGTCCCATTGCTGTCAACAGTGATGTCCCTTGCCAGCTCGTTGACAGTGGAGTCACGTCTTAATCTGGGCATGGGACATGGGAAGGACTCCCAATAATTTAAAAAGGGCAGGAGCCATGACAATGGATGTGACTTGAAATAGACGCTGACATGTCTGCAATCAGCTGAAGAACTTCGTGTTCTTTCAGTGTATTTTTTTCAGTTTCATCATCCTTGTTGTGTCAAAGACTTCCAGATTGCCTTTGTTGTGCTGTCTCACTTTCAGTGCAATCCTTCATTGACTGGCAAGGTGGAAGGCGTGACACTGTGTTGTTCAGGTTGAGCAAATAAATAAAACACAAGAATTTCTTGGTAAATGGAATTTCAGGGCTGTTGCCACTGCCATCTAGAAAAGCAGAACGAAACAAATATAGCTGGATGGATTTGGTTGATTTTCTTTGTTTATATGATGTTTCTTTCTAAATGCACACATGCAGTCCTCCAAATAGATTTCCATCGTTGTCATGTTAGCTGTGTTTCTCTTTCTCTGGTTAAAACACAAAGAGACAGTTACCTGCTCAGAAATTTTTGAGGACATTGCTCAAATGGTAAAAAGGGCACTCCTCTCATAGTAAGCTAACTGGCTTGAATGTGGATGAAATATTTTAAACGTGGCTCTTGTAGACTTTCCAAATGTAATTTGACTCAGTTGATCAAATTCTGATTGTGAGCCGAGTCATTTTCCAGGGTTTTGTGACGATCAAAGCAATTTATCCATTATTTTGCTGCTGTAGCAGTTACTCCATAACTACGTACTATGCCACACTGCAATACAAAGAGCTGCCAGAGGGGGCAGACAAAATCTGCTTGTACTGTGGTGGCTCGTTAAGAGTCAGAGCTCATATGGTCTGATGTAGATTAATATCTCAACTTTAAATGCCATTTTTAGGCATTATAAAAGGCTTTTAATATACAGCCGATGCCAAAGGATAATACTAAAATTAAATTTTAAAATTTAAAAAAAGTCTTATAAA
>JAQFJB010000007.1:21533594-21548000 GCA_029874875.1 Naso minor
ATGAAAAGCAAGGTTACACTATGCATGACGCATGCCTGTCGCTGATGTGGGTTTAAAGAAGAGTTGTGCAAAGCAGTGAATCTAAGCTGCGCGAGAGCTGTGGCCGACCCACTGGGGTGTCGAGGGTGAATGAAAAATTCCCTTTAGGAGCAGTGAAAAAAATTATTTGATTCAACTTTTAAAAAAAGATGGTGTCCAGGCTGTCTTAAAATTGTACGTTAATTGAGTTTAAGATGAAATGTTGAGGATTACTTCAGTAAAATTTTAATTTTAGGGCAGCCTGTGAGCCACCACCTCACTAGAACAAGTGTTTTTTAGTGTGGTAATCCCTCCAATGAAAGTGGAGACATTACAAACTAATTTTCAACCACAAGTATCCCTTGTGGAGGGATCACTAGACCCAGGAAAAATGTGTGTGTTTGTATACAATTTTGTTCCAATCAGACAAGGAGATGTTCAGAAAGTTCACAGGATAAGTGGAAGGTTTTACTTGTGGCTTCAGAAGAAAATTCAAGGGTTCATCAAAGTCATTTAGTGTTCACTGGGGACTATGGATGTCAATACTGAATTTCATGGCAATCCATCCAGCGAAACATTTAACTCTGGACCAAGCTACTGTGGTTAACCTGTCTAACCAACCACTGTTTGGATTACATTTTCATTGCTAGGGCACTTAGAAAGAACCAATGTTATTTTCATTTCACATGGTTTAAATAATATCCTACATCAAAAACAACATACAGTAATATGCACGTGCTTATCGTGATTTTTTTGTCTCTCTCCTGACTTCCTTTCAACCAGCTAACTGCATCCAGAGGATGAGACGAACACCACCACTGGATGAGCTTCAGCCACCTCCTTATCAGGATGAGAACGGCTCTCCAAGGATGTCCTGTACTCTGTCGGACTTGGGAGATGCTAAGTGTGACCTGTCTCATACCAGTGGTAGTCCTCACCTGTCCTTTGGCAAATGCCCCAGTGACGGCAGCGATGGCCACGAGACCGAGAGTTACCTCAATAAGGGCTACGAGGAGGATGTACCCAGTGACAGCACAGCTGTCCTCAGCCCAGAGGTAAAAACTAGTGATACGGGATACATATGACAGCAAAAGCCTAGTAAGGTTTTTATTGCACATTAAACATGTCATTGATTTTTTTTAGGACATGTCAGCCCGTGGCTCAGCAGCTCAGCTCCCTAAAGATTATGTACCAGATGCAATTGCAAAATATGGCACTCTGGACGTGATGTTTGATTTTGACTCAGAGGATCAGCAGCTGGCGGTTACCATTATGGCAGTAACAGACCTTCCCAGCCTGAAGCGCACTGGCAACATCTCCTGGCAGGTCCACCTGGTGTTGCTGCCCACCAAGAAACAAAGGGCGAAGACGGGAATCCAGAGAGGCCCGTGCCCTATCTTTACGGAGACCTTCCGCTTTAGTCATGTGGAGTCAGAGATGATTAGCAATTACGCCATTCGATTCCGCCTTTACAGTATGCGACGAATGAAGAAGGAGAAGGTGCTCGGGGAAAAGGTGTTCTACCTCACCAAGCTTAACCTTCAAGGCAAAATGTCTGTGCCGGTTATATTAGACCCATGCTGTGCTCTCCCGGTAAGTAGGATCATAGCAGGTGTTGGCTTTTAAGTGCTCTCATAACACCTCACTAATTGCTGCTCTTTGTTGATTGATCTTTTGTGTGATTGGATAACATTTTCAGAGTGACGTTAGTTTTGCATCTTTGGAAAATATTAAGATCTTGTTTTACATGCCAGCTCCTGTTTTCTTGTTGGTTTAATGCGTTTAAGGAATAGATGGTGGTGTCTCACTGCCTCCATTTCACATTAGGGAAGGAAACAGACACATTAAAAAATTTCATCATCATCATCATCATCATTATCATCATCAAAAAGATGATGTAATTTGAGCAGCTTTAATACCGAAGGGTTTACCAAGAGTTTGCTACCATATTCAACAAATTATATTTGCCATTTATGTATGTGTTTACTTAAATTTTTGTTGATTCTCACAACAGTAATTTCTGCAGAGCTTTGGATAAATAACAACAAATAGCGTTAAAAAACAGTCTACATTTGGCCCTAAAGCCTTTCCAAAACCAAAAAACAAGCCCAAAATGTAAAGAATTGTGTTTATCAGCTCCCAAAATAAGCTGCAATCGTTAGCATGCCCAGCTAACAGGCTTACTAAGTGCACATTACTTTCAAAGAGATGGAGCACATTTGCTGAGCGAATTAGTTTGTCGAATCACAGATTACCAAAGAAAAAGCCTTGTTCACAATTAGCACATCCACTACAGAGTATGTCCACTTTTCCTATACACACCAGTGAATTTTTGCAAACATTTTCAGGGTGGTGAATCCCAGGTCAGCCTCTCAGATATGACATGCAGTGAAAGCGCCTCATCATTCCAGTCAGTCAGTCAGACTTCCACTCCAGAGATCCTGGTCGGCCTGGTGTACAACGCCACAACAGGACGTCTCTCTGTGGAGATCATCAAAGGCATCCATTTCAAAAACCTGGCTGCCAACAAGCCACCCAGTAAGTACTCTAAAACGTTTTTATGTTAGCCGATTGCCAAAAAGAGCAGTGAAGAGTGTGAACAATTTTTTGACCTGCTAAGTGTCAGAAAGGGAAAGGACAAGTTGAGCTTGTGCATGGGGATTCATGTTTAGGCAGCCTTACACAGTATTCACAAACCTGCCCCTACAGCAAATCTCTCAGCCAATGATACTGTTTGTTATTACACCAAACTCTGATGAAAGTTAGTTGATTTTCTGTCTTGCACAGATAAGATTGACAAGCAACAAGCTTGTTTTTAAAGTATCCCTTTAAATCATCTTATTGTCCTTTTACAGCTCATTCATTCCTCTTAAATTTGTACAAAATGTAAATAGCACTTGGACACCGAGGTGCTCATATTATACCGGAAGTAAAAGATCTTCACTGAATACGTGAAATACTTATTTGCTTCAAATTGTCTTGTTATGACTTAGCCGGAAAGAAAAAATGCACAGCTTGTAACTTCTTAAAAAAAAAAGAGAGAGAGATAGTCCAATCTGCCTACTTCTCAGTGTTCCTCTGTGTAATCCCTGGTTTCCCTTTTGTCAGCCTCAGTCAGTTTCCTGGGATCCAAGCAGCAAGTTCAAACAAAAAGTTCCTCTTGTTGAACTTTGTGCAGTGTTGTTAGCCTTCTGACCCTGTTTCTCTTTCCTTGCATCTGCTGTTTTGTCTGCACCTGAAACTCTCTTACCCTACTGCCTTTTTGACATCTTGGTCCGTTGTTTTTCTTACTGCTGTCCAACCCTTGTTGTCAGATGGACTGTTCTGTTGTCTAAAACACTTAATAGGTGGACAGGTTTATATTATCAGAGGTGAGTCTCTGTCCTCGCTGCAAAGTATCATTGTTCAGTTCTGGACTTTTTCACACTATCTTCATGGATGTATCCAATCAAACATGGAGGATTTTCAGCATTGATTCCATATGTACTTTTCTAATAAGGCTATTTTATGTACAATCAGGTCTTAATGATGAATATTTGCTTAAAAAAATCAACAAATAGTTGGAAGAATTAATCATGTATGAGAAAACAGAGGAATGTAAGAAGATGAGAAAATCAATACCACTTATAAATCTGTACACTCAGCTTGGTGTGATTACATTTGGTTTTGTGTGACTTAAACAACGGAGAGATAATTACGAATAAGAGCTTTGGAGGAAATAAGTAGTAAACAAAGTCAGACCAGCTGTTTCCAGTCTTTATGCTAAGCTACACTAGCCCCGCTCTGGCTTAAACTTCATATTAAGCAGGCAAACATGGGACTTCTAACAGCATTCTCATTTAAAACTCTGGGCAAAAGGTGTCACTCAAAAGGGAACTATAGCAATTATTCACCTTTGCATTTTTGCTGTTCCTCCTTCACACACACTTCAAAATTTGAACATTTATCCATGAAGATAGCTGCTTGTTTTACAACTTCATTTTTTTAATGTGTTCATATGTTTTGTTATACATGCAGCCCCGTAGCCACTCTTCACTACCTGTGTCTTGTGTTTGTGCCCATTTCGTCTGAATGCAAATCATGTGGTCATCCAGAAGTAACACTTTTCATGCTAACTCAACCCGGTTTGCTTTGCGACTGATGGCTAGCTTAAAAGGAAATGTTGTGCTCCATTTGCTTTGTGTGTAGCTTTACATTTTTCAGTTCTCCTTACAATGTACAAAACAAAAACATGACTTCTGCGATAGATAAGAGCATAAATATTCATTTAAAAGACACACTGTACTGTCCTCCCATCAAATGCTGTGTTTCTTGTATTCATGGGTCCCTGTAACCAATGACTAGCTGCCAGATATTGATATTGTTTGTGCTTTCCGTGAATGGCATATCCACATGCTGTATAGTCTTCAAATTAGATTTAGAGAGTAGTCACATCTGTTAACACTGAAAAAAAACCTTTGTGCAAAATGCTTATGAAGGCCTTGATTGACTTTGTGCGTCTTACAAAGTGGAAAGAGTGCAGTGAAAGATGCAGAGCAATTTCTAAGCTCCTTTTCTATCACTTCAAAACAGTACCAAGCCGACAAGTCAAGTTAATCATCAGTCGCAGCCCCTCTCATTCAGCAACAATACCAAAGAGCCATGCATCACCGCTACTGACCACTTAAGACATCCACAGCTCTGCGGAGCCCATTCAGCAGCAGTCAAAAAAGAAATCAAGGCTATTTTTTTCACTCTGCTTTTATGTCAAAGAGAGCAACTGAATGTGTGATTTGAGGCGGTGAGCTAGGCGTTGGAAGGCAGCTGGCACTCGACAGCATGAAAGCCTCGGCAATTCATTCCTTATACTCCCTCTTAGACAGGAACATAATACACAGCATTATTATGGAGTATGGTTGTAGACGAGGGGCGAAACACTCTCAAAGACCCATTGTGATTGCCAATCTTGCCTCGTTTACTTTCAGCTGGATTTGTGGCTTCAGTTTACATCATGATTTCTGCATGGAAATGAGGAGTGAATTAGGAAACCGTGACTGCTGAATCACTTGATAATGGCAGTGTTTTTCCTTTTCCTTTTTCCTCTTTGCCGTTAAATGAATTAGATTTATTCCATTTATTCCATTTTTTGGGATATGCACTGATTTACAATACAAGAGAAAGAACCAGCAGGGGAAGAAAGCTGGAAAATGTCACGGAGACCAAGATTAGCAGTAACATAATCTCTATATACTAGATCCAAATTCTTTAAAGCTGATAATGTAATTTCATTCTGCTTGATTACACCGTTCTTGAGCGAGATTTTATTTTCACGCATCTCCAATTAATACCAAAGTCACCACGCATTAGACTTGCGGACAAGTCCTTTAGTATATGTTTTGTAACATTCTCATTTGTTTGCAGCACTTGTGCATCTCCTCCTAAATATGTGACTCACGCTTTAGACAGAGCACGTTTTGGGACACGGCTCTGGGCTCTAAATGTCTGTGCACGTGTCACGTCCTGACACTGACATTATGTCAAAGTCAGAGAAAATAATTGTAGCTCCTGGCGGGCTTTTCTGATAAGAAACATTAAAGAGACACTAAGCAACAATTCTATCTTTAAATAACAGCTTCAGAATCATTTTGATGGTACACAGACTTTAAATACTAAAATGGCGCCTATTCCATTCCCACTCCATGACCGGAGTGCCTGTTCTTACACTGTGTAATTTAGGTTGAGCAGGTATGATCTCCCAGAGAGGTGTGTAATGTTTTGTGGCACTATGTCACAAACTATCAACTATGGGTCTTCAGTTAAGAAGAAACTAGCCCAGTATTATCAGCACACGCTAGTAGTTTGGTAAAATAGAGAAATGGGATGGGGAATTCTTGGGATCGTGCTTTACTCATTACTGTGCAGTAGCACAACTTGTGACTTCATTCACTGATTTGGTGAAACTAGATCATTTGTGGTGAAAATGTCTTCTGGTTTCCACTCTGATGCGCTCAGGCAGCTCTGCCTCAACTCTGTGATGAAAGACTTTCCTGCTGGAAATATAGCCATACTTTTTGCTGAAGTAATCACCAACTCCTGCTCACAGTACCTATCATTAGCTAATTAACACAGTTAGCCATGCAGGGTTTCAAATGCTGGGCACTGAAGACAGTCAGCTAATAGCACCCCCAGCTAACTGAGCTAAATGGCCTACAGTGGCTACAGTTAGCAGCAGTTATGGTTACTTCTGCAAGAACTAAATCTATCTAGGCAGAGCAGTCAGAGGAAGGAAAAGCAGAAAATATTTTCTCCATTGAATAAGATTTAGATCATGGTCATGGTCTGAGCTGCTGTAAATGACTTAAGCATGACAGTGGTGTTAAACATTATTGTTCTTTAAAGCTGGAGGAACAACACGGGGCAAGGAAGAAACTAAAATTAAAGCAAAATTAAATTAATTTTAGCGTCTGTTTTAAAAGAAGTGCCTCATTCTCTAAGTACACTAATACATATTACTAACTTTGTCTTGTCCATTTTTATCTTAAACATCATCATTATCACATAGACATTCTGTAGTTGCATAGCAACAAGACTGAGGTAACGCTCCTTGCACCCCTCTAGTTCTCGCTCTCTGTTATCAGGACACTCACAGTCGGCTTTGTGTTTGATCAGGAGAAAACCACATCCTATGTGGTCATGGTCTTTTACATCAACTGCAGTGACATTATTACAAGAGCAAATGCTTCGTGGGAAAATGTGTCTTTGCTGCAGAGGAAACAGCTGCAGCAGATAGTAATGCTTTAATTTGAAGAGAATACACTAGAGACACATAAGTATTTTGCACAAATGATTATTACTCAAGTGAGATGTAAAATGCACTAAATTCTTAATAAGCTATATTTTTAAAATAATTTGAAAGAGTCTTTCATTATTTCCCCTCTAACTGTGCTCTCCACCTGTTTCTTGCTCAGATACATATGTTAAGCTGACCTTACTGAACTCCATGGGCCACGAGATGTCCAAGTGTAAGACATCCATCTGTCGAGGTCAGCCCAACCCAACCTACAAAGAGACGTTTGTCTTCCAGGTAGCTCTTTTCCAACTGTCGGACGTGACGCTCATCCTCTCAGTCTACAACAAGCGCAGCATGAAGCGGAAGGAGATGATTGGCTGGATTTCACTCGGCCTCAACAGCTCTGGAGAGGAGGAGCTCACCCATTGGACTCAGATGAAAGAGTCTAAAGGACAGCAGGTTTGCCGCTGGCACAGTTTGTTGGAGTCCTAACAGCAAGACTACAGTAAGTGAAGAAAGTGCGGATAACTGCACAGAGCAGTTGTCCCCACGGAGAAACGGATAAGTGCAGCTGGGATAGAGGAATGTGACGAATGTCCATGAAACAGAGTCAGTGACAATGAAGGAAAACAGGACATTTGCAGTTAGTCTTGTTTTACTGGCCATAACAAAGTCATTTTCATGCCGCACAACAATTGATTAGTCTTGTGGCTAGTACTATGATGTCATTTTTTCAAAAAAAGTAATGACCATTGAGTTTCTGTAGATGGCAGTCATTGTTTTTGTCTGTGTCAGTCTGCTGGCTTTTTGAGCGGTGACCTGCTCTAAGAAGCAGGTTCCAGATAACATTGTTCAGTAAATTATTGTCTTTGTGTAACCACACCTCCAACTCAAACAACTGATATCAGGATTATTTATATCTTATCAGAAATGTTTACAGCTCTCGAAAAGCCCCGGAAACGTTGCCCCCCTCTTTTGTTTCTCTGCTTGTGTAGAAGAAGTTTAAGATTTAATTTGATAGCCAGAAGAGGACATGCATTGCTGCTGATACCAACAGTAGTTAAACTTTGGTTATGGTATCTGTGACATTACTGTCAAAGGCCTTGAAATCCTACTTATGGATGATTTCTTCCTCAGCAGTGTGGTCCTATATGAACACAAACTTTTCCTCTGAAGTCAGAACATTTGTGGTTGTTTTCATAAAATATTGTTCATTTCTGTTCTTACTCCTTGTTTTTCTCATTGGTTTGAAGTGGGTGGAGCTCAGTTGGAAAAATGTGATGTCTTATATGACTGTGTACCAGCCGCAATTAAGCATCATTTGAATCCAAATCTGTTAACAGTTGTAAAATGAACGCAAGTAGTACTGACTCCAAAAGTCACCAAAAGTTGCCAGATGACAACATACACATATTTACATATTAATAATGTTGTTGTGCATCTATTTACATCAGGCGTAGTGGTTATATCAGGTGCAACAAGGGAGAGATCACCAAAAACTGTATTTAGCTAAAAATAATCTCAAACTTACAACATGTTCATTCTATATTTTGTCACAGCACCACAACCCGAGGACTTGGCCTCAGTGTCTAGGACCTCCAGACTGCTCTGTCTCTCTCCAACATGATCTGCTTCATCCAGCTGTGGTCCGATGGCATCTTTTAGGACTTCATCCTCAATTAATTTCATTACTATTAATACGCAGATAGACAGACAGTCTTTCTCTCGGAAACTCACATGACAGCTTCTCCACTCTCTTTTATGTCTAGTAGCTGAATCTGTGTAATTCATCAACTTGGCCCTGCCTTATAAATTCACTGCAGTGTTGATAAATAGGTAAGCCCACCCCCTAGCCTGACAGCCATACAAGGCAGCCGATCGAAGACAGTTTCAATATATATATCTGGGGGAGTTGGATCATGTAGTCACCTTTGAAACGCATCCGCATGCCTTTGTTCCTCTCTATAGTGAAAGAGTAGCTGTGCATTTATGTGCATACATATAAGGTCTGTAAGCAAACTTATATGTACCAGCCCCATAACAAAGGAGAAAATGCACCATTAAACATAACTGATAGCAGTGCACAATCTGTCATCAAAGGCCAAAAATGACATTTTACCTGTCTACGGGACAACACTGCAAAGACAACACAATAAAATAGCACTATACAAGTGTGTTGTAAAGCTTTCAAACTAAGTCCTCAATAAGAAATTGTACTTTTAGAGATAGAAGAGTAGGTTGCAGACAAAATAAAACAACGCAGAATTAAATGTGTGTCAAGTACTAAACAAGGTCCTGCCTCTTACTGGACAGATAGTCAATCATACTTTAGGATAATAATGTGGCATTTGGGTGGCCTGCGCCGCCCCAAGCCATCCTTTTAGACACGACTCTGCTTCTGCCTAAAAACAACAGCCCTCACTGTCATTGGACTTTTATACATAGTTGTTTAATTTGAATTTCTCCAGATGTTGGCTGTTTTAGCCAGAGGTGTGGCTAAATGAAGCTTGAATATGAACATGATATAAGTTAAACAGACATACTGTAAATGTTGCAAGTTCGTAGGTAATTGCTTAAATCACTACGTCCAAATGTTCTGCTGCAAATTCAATGCAATTATCTGTTGCATTCAAATACGCGGGACTCTGGTGATTGAGGGATTTTTTTCAGAGAACTTATAAAAAATTAAAGCTGGGGTAGGCAACATTTGGAAATCAAGCTGTAGCATGAGACTCCTGAGAAAGCAATTCCGCTGCACTCTCCCCTCCCTGCTTTTGCTTCAGCTTGCATTTTATTTCATATGTTTGCACCAGAAAGTCACAACGAGACAAAACGATTGCAGGGAGAGTTGCATCAGTGTAAACTGGTCTGTCTCAGCTCAACCCAGCCAGCTGACAGTGTCGCCTGTAACTCGGCCTGTCAAGTCGCCAGAGGCCAGTTTTAGAATTTAAGCCACGTCTCTTGTTCCAATCAGCTCATAGCGATGTCACTTGTTACTAAGAAAAGCAGCGTAAAGCAGCCAGTAGGAACATGGGCTCTTTGAAATTATCGTGATTGGCGTAAAGTACCCCGTCAAAGTCTGAATACAGAGCAGCTCTGCAGAAGCCAAGTGTTCTGTCAGACCACCTGAATTAGAATTTGCTGAAAGGTCATTATGAAATTTTGGCATGATGACACCAAAGAAAAACTGCCTACCTGAACTTTAATTTGGAGATTTGAGCAGAATTAGTGCGCACTCATGAATCTCTCAGTCGACACTGCCGAGACAAAACATCTTATCATCATCTAAACTTCAGTTTGAGTTAGCAGAACGAGTAAATAATTTTAGACTCTTTTGTCAGGTAAAATGCATTGTCTGACATGTAACCTGACATCACCGACAGTAAAAGTGTCTTTGTTTATGTTAAGATCAAGTTCAGTGCTGATCTCTGAGAGGGAATGAGCATTTCTCATTTATATTTTTGGAAAACACCACTTTGTGGAAGCACTGACAGACTGAGATATGGCATAAAGATAAAAGTGTAGTTACTGTGGTGGTTGTGTGAGTTTTCATCCACTATTCAAAAGCAAGACAGATTGCAAAGGCATATTAAAAGACATTTAAAACACTCTTTTATGCGCATCTTGTGACTAAAAATAACTTGGTAACACATCACAGCAGTGAGTGAACGTGAGAAGAAAATGTACCTGTTACTTTTTTTTATCTGCTCTGGTGCTAATAAGTGCTGTGGCTGCGCGCACACAATCCCTCGCCTTATGATTTACTCAGTTCATAAATTTCTTTAGGTGGAGCCTGAACAAAAACAGACACAGCCTGAGAGCACACAGACCTGCATCCATTATTACAGAAAGCACACACACAGTACAGCACCACCTAGTCTCACTGAAGCAAATTCAAACTTTAAGAAATGTTTTTACAGGAGCTTCTGTGTGCACTGACAAACCTGGAGAGCATCTACAGTCTTATGGGTAGTATTGTTCCCTGTGGCCACTCACTAGATCTCGTTTACAGACAAAAATAAATTACATATACTCTTTACTGTGCCTGTGCCTGTGGTTGTGGTAAAAGCTAGCTTTGTGCAGTGTTTACCAAGTGGATGTGTGTTTGTGTGTGCGCGTGTGTGTTGACTGGAAGGGTACAGTAAAGGGGGCGTGGGGGGCTATGAGTTGGTATGGGTAGTCATTGCATTTTCTTGTTGGGTGTGACAATTTATGATTTTAATAACTGATATATAGAACAAAGTTACAAACTTCTTGATTGTCTGCCATATACTTTATATACAGTAAATGTTTTCTTATCTATTTTTGTATCAATAATGGCGAAAAAATTGTGTCAAGTTGATTAAAAACTAAAATCAAATGTTAACACATCTTGTTAGCAATACTGCTCTGGATTGCTACTGTTTCTTTTGTCATTTGATGTATTAGGAGACAAAGTAACATATTTATGTCCTCCAGCTCTTGTTCTCTTAACATGTCCCTCTCTTAAATCAGACAAAGATGTGATAAAGACCTGCAGAGCTCATCTCAAATTAATCTGTCAGGATTTTTAAGCTTTAAGTGTGAAATGGAAGCACAGCTTTCACAGCACAACAGTGAAACACATCATGTTAAAGATTGCTTTGCAGTAGATTACTTGCACAAGTAGAGTGACATGACATTTGTTGGATCCAAAATCGCCTGTTAAGAGTAAAAATCCACTTTTGTAATAAATCAATTCTTGTCCTGCCATCCGACCACCTGCAAAAGGGAAAGTGATCTTGTTACATCAACAAGTGTGGTGGAATATAAATAGCTTTAGAGTGTCATTTCATATCAGCGGGTGTCTGATGGCAGCCAGTGTCAAGACTGTACAATTAGTGAAGACGTTGAGCTATGGGCATCTTTGCTACCTGGATAACAAACGGGGGCACAAACAAAACTCTTCAGCAACTTTTCAGTAATTAAAATGTGGTAACAAGAATTAGCAACTGTAAATTAAAAATTTTGTTTAAAATATACAGTTAATTTTCTTAGAGCTTCACACATTTAGTTAGAGTGTAATAGTTATTAACACTTACTTTTGGAATGTTAAAACCAAGTCTCGCTTTCAAATAATTAGAGCAAAAAAAAGAAAAAAGAAAAAAAAGTTGACCTAATACAAGCAAATTAATACGTAGATGTGAATTCATTTATTTGAATTTTCTTTTTTACAAGCATCTATGGTATCTAAATTTATGTGGTTTCAATTCCACTCTTTTTAATTTTAAGGTTATCACAAATTTTGCAGCTTTAGAAACTTGATTTTGAATTTGTTTATTTAGGAATTGCAAGTGTTTCCAAAGTTTCAGTATATGTATGAAATTCATGAAGTTCAGGTGACTGTAAATAGGCTCTTTACATTTTCAATTTAAATTTGTGAAACTTAAAAAAATAAAAAATCAAGCCACCTAAATTGGCATTGATGATTTTCACATTCATTGGCATAACTCTGGTATTTAGATTTCCACATAAAGCATTGAGTGGTGGTTAAGTTTTTGACTTTTAATTTTTCAAATGAATTTTCAAAATGATCATGGCCCTTTTTTGCTTCCGTACAAAACACAAAGATCAGGTTGTTGAACAATCTTCTAGCTTTGTCTTGAGAATCTTTTACAAGATGTGTTCCACTAATAAGGTTCCTAAAACAACATTATGCACATTATGCACTATTATTTTTTGCTTTCATCCTCTTGACACATTTTGAAAAGTCTGGTTTGTAATGCTGGTTTTAACTGGTGATTTTTTTTTCTTTTAGTTTGAAATCTGCCTATGCCACAGGGCATTGGTGCCTTACTGTTTTTCACTTAGCAAAACTTGTGTCACAGTGTCTTAATGTACTTGTATATGTACTTTTCTTCTGTACTTCAGGATAACTTTGATTTGTAAAATGAATTACAGATTGATTTATGATAGAGAGAATTTATATGTGATGATATTATTGTTTAAAAAAGAACAAAAAGAGAAGAATTATTTGTGTTTGAGCAATTTCTTTTCTTTTTACCACATCTCATCTCATCTTTGTGTGTGTGTAACTAACATTTTTACCCTGAAGCAATAGTGTTGACATGAACAAACTAATTTGTACTCTATGCAGAGTGTTAAGCCCTTTCACGCACAGTAATCTGAGTTAGATATGCAGCACAGCCTTAATACAATCATGTAGGTCTTCTGGATGTATCTTAACCTGCATTGCCACTAAACAACCAACAGGTGGAGCAAATAGTGCTCTTTGATTCCTATTTGGAGGTATTTGGCAAATTTGAACCTCAATGATTATATAAACTTTGAATTTTTCTTTGTTAAATTCAAAACTACAAGAACTCATGTGAATTCATATAAGAAGTGCAAAGTTTGTGATGCAAAGCAGATTGCCAGCAGCTCGTACAGGGTAGTGGTTGTCTTGGATCCTCATTTAAAAACAAACTATTGTTGCCCTGTGGGTAGAGGTAGCTTAGCTGTTTAAAGTAAAGAATTATTGAAGTCCAGCAAACATATTTTACAGAGTATGATTTTGTAGAACTGGAAAAGCCAAGGAAATGAAGACAATGGCCTTAATCCACTAGGCTATAAGAATGGAAAACAGCATGTTATCAGGTGTATAATTACTTCACAGACTGTCAGAGTCCACATTAATCTTTGTTCAATTTTTAAAAAAGCACAAATACTCTCAAAGACATATTGGAGAGCACTTATGAGCAGTGTGTCTCCTCTTAGCCGATCATTTTGTGTGCTACATTTTATCACACAGATAATAACTTTCACACATAATAACTTAAAAGCCGTTTTTGTTGCACTCTGCAGACACTTTGCTCTCATGTAGGTCTGACTAAACTGACGCCCCTGTTTTGTGTGATCTTGGTACAAACCTGATCCTTTTTTGGTCTTTTTTAGCTACTGAAAAAAAAGGTAAAGAAGGAGAGGAAACCAGATCAGAGATATAAGGTTTTTTACAGTTAACTGTGTTTTCCAGCACATTCCACAGCTGAACACAGAACAAAGCGCTTAGGGGGAGAGATGCTGGAAAATAAGATTCAGTGGCTGCTGCTGAATCAAAGGGGAAATGCATGACAGATGAGAGGGGCTTGCTCCCTCCCCTCTCTCTTTGTCGGTCACATCCCTGCAGAGCAGATCTCCAACACACAACCCGTCTAAAAAAAGTGTTAGATTGCCTTCATGTGCTGTTGGAAATATGACAATTACAAATTAAATGCGTAGGCCCAAAGAAAGTTTTAAGTGACATTTAGGAGACTAAAGGAAAGTTGACACAAAGGTTAAACAACCTAAAAAATTGGTAATGTGGGGCTGATATAAATGTCTCAAAACTGAGCTGATAATTTGCTGCTTATCTTGGTTTTACAGGCCATGATAGCCTTCAAAATTAAACATAATTTGCTCGTTTAGCTGCACAAAGCAAGCTCTAGAAATTGCCATTGGTGTTTTTCACAGCTGTAAAATTAAAAAATGACATTAAGTTGGCGCTCTTGATAAAATCATCGGCAGCATCAGCTAAAAAGTTGCTACAAGAAGTCACTAAATGTCAGCCATAACTTGAGAACTAAGACAGTGTAGGAAATTCCGAGCAGTACGTGAACTCCTCA
>JAQFJB010000007.1:21623413-21638001 GCA_029874875.1 Naso minor
TGCAGGATTGGTGAAAATTAAAATGCCTTTATTCTACATGGCAATTTCTTTTTAAAAAAACAACCAACGCGCTGCGACCAGCACAGGTCTTCATCAGGGCTTCTCTCCGCAGTGACTTGCACACCCACATAAAGTCACACTCATAAGGTGAGGGAGGGTGGTTCCCTGTCAATGTGTATATCTATTGGTCAAAAAACCAAAGAAGTGAGGTGGGGAGCAAAAAAAAATTCCAAAGAGCACCTGTATGTGATCACTGAGGAAACCCAGCAGCGCTTCCACTTCTTTGTCTTCACAATGAAAAATAACTACTTCAACCTGAATGTGACAGTTCTATACACCACTCTACACCATGGAAAGTGCCCAAGTGTGTCCTTCTGCTTGGGATGAGAGGGAGGACCCAAGATATTGTATTTGCACCATCACAATTATGTCACACTGGTGGTGACATTAATACCTTTTCTATAATCAAAAATTTTAATTTCCTCCGTAGCTCATTGATATCCTGGAATTTGAATAGTGATCAGACATGCTGTAATTAGAGACAGTAAATCTCCCTGCCAGCTTCGCATGTTAGAGTATGTTGTTGAAACCAACCAATCAGACTGGTTGCTTCCAGGTGGACTCCAGTGTAGTTTTTTGGTTTTTTGTTTTTTTTTTTGCAAACGAACCAACCCCAGCAATTTTTCAAGTACATGCAAGATTCCAAAACCTAAATTACTATTAAATTCTTATGCTAACGGTCAGCTGTTCAGAAAATGTTCTTATCGACCTGTACAAGTGATTAATTCCTCAAACCAGTTTTTCTGGTCAGACTGGATCAGTCAAAAGAGTTAAAACCACTCTGTGTACTTGCTTATTTCTTCCTGTAACTGTCAAGTCACTATGGCCAATGAAGAGCGTGAGAGAATTTTACAGTACAAAAGATCTTTTCATTCTGCTGCTATACCTGTTAGTCATAATGTGGCCGATTTTCAGTGTAATTACACTTATCATGCTTATATTGAATTTATGTTTCCTGAGGTCTTTGTGACAACAGAGAACAAAAACATACACATCAGATGTTTTAAAATGCTGTGAGACCTGCTGCCAGTCATTGGAATTTGATGCCTCTGTGTTTCCTGGAGGTTGCAGGACCATCAGCAAAACATAGACTCAGTTACCTGTCACTGCATTATTTTATGTTCACTCCTCTTGCTTTGTTAAAAACTTGTTTGTTTTTTTAAAGCTGTGTGACTAGGAACCACTCCAAAACTAAAAGGTAAGAATGTATATTTTTTTATATACTGAGCAGATGTGAAAGAGGCCTAAGATAGCCCTTTTACTACTTTAGACTCCTTCAAAGTAAAGTTGTTTTTGGTGCATACAGAAATATATGGACTGGATTGTTTTGCAGACACTGGTAATCTTGGTTTGCATGTCTCTTGCTAGTATGTATAAGGACTTGTGATGGGGATGTGTCATTGCAAGGGTCAAGAACTATCAACAATGTTTAATTTAGAAGGCTTCATGATAACACTTTATTTTGATAGTCTGTTTGTTGACACTTTTTCACATGTCAACAGTGTGTTACTTAATATTCAACAACGCTCTCTCAACAGATAAGTAACATGCATTCAACTTACTGTCAGTTGACTATAAGGTGCATTTCAAGTGGTCCACAGATTTGAGAAGGGTCCAGCTGAAGAATCAGACAACGTAAGACCACAAACCACTTCATTGCAGTACAAGATAAGCCTCCCAAGTCTTTCCTCAACCATAACCAAGTAGTCTTGGTGCCTAAACCTAACCATTTAATTTTCTTAAAATGGTTAATATGCGTGTCTCATAAGCCTACTGCATGAATGCATTCTGTTAATAGGTTAAAGACTTTCTACTGTTCTCACCTGTTTTTCACTTTTGGATTATCCTAACATGTCTACAAATACTTAATGATGAATGCCTACTAACAGTCTGTCGATAATCAACTATAGATTACTGTCATGCTCTTGATCATATGTTGACATCACACTGTTGACTTTCAACTGACAATAGCTGATAGTCAACTTAGAAAATGTTGACTCACAAATAGTTGAATATTGGTTACTAACCTGTTGCAACAAAACTTATTAACAGTCAGCAGACACTTTTGATGAATACAAACTGACACATTGTTGAAAAGCAACTGAATATCTACTGATAACTTGCAGAGTGTCAAAAGATGAACAACCAAAATAAAGTGTCACCGGCTTCATGACTAGTCTGGAAACCTCACACAGCTAGGGGGTGTCACCACCTGACTGACTAGCTGACTGCCTTTGTCACTCGTCAACACTGTAGGCAACAGTCAACCAGTTGTTTTGTTGTTGTTTGTCTTCTTTTGTTCTTTTGTTTAGAAGAGATACACTGAAAGGCTATTCATTTCTTGTCAAGATTTTAAAATGTAATCCATAGTCTGACATGTCACAGTGAACCCTCTGCAATACAAAACACAGTTTTCATTGTTTCGAAAAGAAAAACAAACCTCATTGTGCATCTTTGTTAGGTAACGACTAGTAAACTTCTATCTTGAAAACTTGGCAACTAGTAAAAATTGAAAGTCGTGAAGCCCTACACAGAGCCTTTTTTTTTTTTCGTCTATCGCTCTAATTTGCTTAATCCTTAAAGATGCATTGGAAATGCTAACAAGAATGTGAAAAAATGGCTTTTAGTTAGAGACGTAGTTCCTGAGATTGACTGTCAAAGTTTTAGTGTCATTTGAATGAGCATCCATCAAATGAAGGCTGGTGCCAACGTGATGACATGTGAGTTGTCTGTACAGTTAATTGGCTATTAGGTTACTCTGCAAGGCGAACTGCTAAGTCAGTTATGTTCTCAACGAAGTGATGGTATGAATGACTCATCAGCCTGATTTTACAACGCAAAGTACTTTCATTATTGTTACATGGTAACTGGCATAACAGGTTTCTGTTGCTCTATTAGAAGTACAAGAATTCTGAATTTAAAAAAATGTGTTGTACAACACTCAGTGTATGGGTACACAGTATCATAATGATTTATTTATTGTTGGTACAGGTTGCTTGACATTTTCTAATTGTCACATTCAAAGCTAATAAGTAAAAGCATGAGGCATAAAGTGCTTCAATTTGTAGTTCAGCATGTTTTCTTTCACCATAATTCAACTTAAACAGTTTCAGAAAGAAAACTTTACCAAGCATTAAGCTGATAGACTATATGAAAACAAAGTTTAATTTTTCTAAAAGGGTTGTATTCAATGTTTCAAGGAGAAAAAAATCATTTTAAATCAATGATATCTTGAAATAAAGAAAGACAGCAAGGACAGCACAGTTTCCCTGAGCTCGTCTAGAAAACTATGAAGCATTTCAGGATCCCATGCCATTTCAACGGCTCAGTGAAGATCTCCTGCGAACAAACAAACATGATTATTTTAACATCACATGGCTTAGTAATTAAGCTAGTCTGTGGCAGTTAACTGCTCAGCATCTTGTCATTGTGAAAAATTAATTTTCTCACATCTGTGACATAAGACAACTTATAACGTTGGGGAAAGAGTATTCTGAATATCAATGATATTGATCAGTTAAAGGGAAGTTCACTAGAGCTAAGTTAACCTCGTGGCAGCTGTACATAACTGCAGCAGTTCATTAGGAAACAATCCTGTAGCCATTAACAGTTCTTGTTGGCAAATGATTTGACTGTGAGCAAAAGAAATCTGGGTGAGTTCCTGAAAATGACGGTTAATTAATGCGAAAAGATTAACCTACATTTCTGGGTGACATAATCAGTCATTAATGATAATGCCTCCTGTTGAGGAGCAGTTACAAGCCACTCAAATCAGATGTTGAGATTATAGTCATATGACTGAAAAATTATTTTTAAAAAACAATAGCTTATTACAACACGTATCTTGTAGTTTACTGATTATAAATGGAACCTTTCACAAGTAACTGAATTACAGAAGCGTGTTGTTAGAAATATGTGAAATGATTTTGTTAGGATTTTCAAAGGTTTACAAGTTGTTCAGCCCAAAATAATGAAATATGAAAATAATTTGACTTTTCACCTACTTCTTACAAAAATATATGATTTTAGCTTTTTTTTAAACTTTCCCACAAACATTTGAACACGTCCGAAATGAGTCGTGTTCCCCAACAATTTCCTGTTGGAACACTTCCCTTTCTCCATTTGTACCAGCAGATAGCAGTAAAGCTCCAGTCAGACAAGAACACCACAGGTGAAGGCTGGATATGTGCTGAGGCATGATTCTGGTCCCTGAACAAATTTCAAGGCTGATCTATGCATGTTTCAGCATGCAGCTGTTTCTACAATTGGCATATGCAATTAACCCTCTAACAGTGGAATCTCGTTTTGTGTTAAACTAAATGCAGACAGCATGCCGGAGTCGTCCCAAACAATTGTTATGAAACGAGTCCATGGCACTTGTAGTTTGTAGTTACCTGTACACTGGGGGGGTTGATCACTCCATCGATTTCCTTCACAAACTATTGCAGCAGCACCCTTTAACTTGAAACCATGGTAACAGGAGTACAGAGCGACCAGTTTTCCAGATGAAGAGGACAATATAAAATCCCCATTTTTTATATTTCTTGGAGTGCCACATTGTTCTAAGTCTGTAATTAAGCAAAAAGTTGATCATGTTAATGAGAGAACAGTAAAATATTAATGACTAAAATAAACAATTTAACGATTAAATATTAGGGCTAGAATTAGATCAATGTTTGCAAGCCCACCTCGGCTCTTCTCCTCTTTCCAAGCTTCCAGATTCATTGATGGTATTTGATCACAAGAAATGTAACCAAAGGGATATTCTCTGAACATGAAAGAATCAGGAAGAACTTCATTTATATTGCTGTTGTCACAAATAATCCGGGACATTGAGGCTTTTAAAAGCTCTGTCTTCTGTTGCTGGGTGAAAATACCTTCAGCCTCCCACCAAAACCTGTAAATTTAAAAACAGTTGATCTCTCCATTAAAAATCAAACATGTCAATTAAAAAAAACTTCTAACAAATAGACCAAAAAGACGGAGGAAATAAATGTTAATGTACCTATCACCATCACGGAGCACTTTGAACTGCTTTCCAATCAGGCAAGCAAAGAGGGGACCAGTTCTTGAGTCCGGCAAAAAGTTCTCAACAAGTCCTCCAAGCCATACGTCGATATTGTCAGGATGTTTGTATACCTCTAGTATCTTCTCAGCGACCTTGCTGTCTCGAACAACCTCTTTGAAATCATCCAGTGTGTTGATGGTCTTTAGTCCACAAAATGATCTCCACTTATTGTATCCTGAAAAGTCATTTCAGCACATTAAAAATGAATTGTGAGCATATGTACATGTATGCACATTTACCTCTCTTGTGTACAGCCAAGAGAGTGTTTGGGCTTAGGCTGACAACAGGAAGACAAGCTTTCCAAACACAATGAACTTTCCACCATATATATATATCTAAATACATATGGTCTATATAAAAACAAAAAGCTTTAGTGTGAAAATAAATAGGCCCACATCAAGCTCTAAAGCTTTTTGTAAAAAGTTTATTTTGGTGTCTTAAGACTTCATCTTTGTTTGTTTAGTTCCAATTAGCGTCACTGTGGGAACCTTGATGCAGCCTGAAAACATCACCTTGTTTGTCAGGCTTTGACAGATTATTCATTACTGTAAACTTATAGATGAATGAATGAATGCTGTTAAGTGTGACAAAGGAAATGACAGGGGAACAGCTCCTTAATCTTTCAGGATTAAGCAGGGCCTTTGTCACTGTGATTTGACAATCAGCCCAGCACTAACCTGGGAGAGCGTGATCTCGTCCTCTCTGCAGATTCACTGAAGCCAGGTCCAGGTGCTGTGGCACGTTAGCGACAACCAGCCTCTCTGTAAGCTCCTCTGTCACCAGCGAGGCTGGGCTAGCAGATGCTGCTGCAGTTCCAATTATACCTCTCAGGATTGGTTCAATTCCACCTAGACACAAAAACAACAATATAAGACCCTTTTTTTCCTCTTTATTTGACCTATTCAAATACAGGAGTGCTTCTGATGCACATGATAAGATAATACATTTCCCCTTAAGAGTAATTTTTGAACTGTTTGGACCTCAAAACTAAGTGATCATGTGACTTAAAGTCACAGATTTGCAATTGGCATGTTTATCTATATAAATCCAGCCTGCCTTTAATCCCAAGCAGTCAAATTAAAGAAAAATCAGAAAAATATTTTGTGCATATAAGATAAGAAGAGTTTTCTCCATAAGCTATGCTTTCTTTATACTCCTACAAAACTGAATACCACTTCTTGTTTCTGGCTTGTTTCAGCTGTTTCCCCTGGGTTCACTACAGTCCAAACAATTTCATTAAGCAAACAGAATGGATGAACTATTTGAAATGAAAAAGCTGTTTGCCATAACGACATATAGTTTAATAAAGGCAAAACTCCTGTGTTAAGTGGTAAGACTATTGAACACATACCTTTGAATTACTGCAGCAAAATACAAAACTGAACCCACAGGAGGTCGACAAAAAATCCAACTGGTCTTCATGGTAGTGTAGCACATTTAACAACTTAACAATGTTACAGAGAGAAAATACAAAGAGAGGGAAGGATGATTGTGTGTAGGTGTGTGTGTGCTGGTACTTTTAACTTCATTTCATGATCTCAAGGACAGCTTTATTGTCATTCGAATAATTGAAACAGCAACACTGCATTGCATTAGTTAAGGCAGAAGTGTGCACTTTGCATGATAGTAATGTATCTAACTTATTCTATACAATGACCATGACTGGCTTTTAACACTAGTTGTGATATTTCAAAATTATGCTGGTATGTTAACAGCTTTAAAGTCAGATTTAAAGTGAGTTTCAGCAGATTAATGTAAAAACAGCCTGCTTGTGTCAAACTCTGCGTATACATTATTCTACACAGTGAGGCTAAAGCATCCAAAAAAGTGTGAACAGGGACTCTGAGGTTATTTGGAAAGCTTTTGGGGATTTGCGACGCTCGCCAGAGTATATGTTGTTTTGCTGCAGTCTGTGTTTCCTGAATCTCCACAGCAGAGAGTTAGCATGACTCATAAAGCGAGTGGTCACAGTAATGAGGCAAACAAGTACCAGAATTTGCTTTTAATTTGTATGCCTTTTGTGGTGTATCTACATTAGACAGATGACATAAGTATGAAATAAATAGATAATGTATTGATAATTAATGGAAAAGGCTCCTGCAGTGCGTTAGATGGGTTATTGCACACTCTGTAATGAGTCTTTTAGGACTACAAGCACACTGAATAAGTCATGTACTAGGTATGACATACTGATGGAGGCTTTCACACTTATAAAATATCTCGTATTCAGTGGTCTAACATACATTTATCACTTGATTGGCAAGCAACTAATTATAACACCAACAAACAGACATTCAGTGCTGAAGCCGACCTCAACAGTATTTTCTTCATTTCCTCTTATTATGGTGTGTTCAGTGTGAGTGCAATGTACATAATTACCTCCCATAGGCGGCTTTATGCACTGACCTTCTTTAACTATTCTCCATGGACTGAAGAAAGTGCTGTGCAGTCTCAAGTGGGGCAAGTGCTCATGTTCCTGGAAGCTCTCGTTCAGTCTCGTGAGGATCGGAGAGATGGTAGCATGGCCGAACCTGTATGCAGCTGTGGCAAACACATTGGAAGCTGACGGGTCCGTAGTTGGATCATATCCTCCATAGCGTCCGATGTACTGTTCAAAAGACTCCGGACCAATAATTTTTGGAACATAATCTCTCATGGTTATGATCTGGGAGTCAAAAAAGAGAGGGAGGATCACAAAGGAGCAAAAAGAAATCTCTTTCAATAGTCACTTTTACAAAGACAAACTCTAATCTGAGGATCGTGTGCTTCACAAGCATGCTGTAAAAGCCACAGACGTTTGAATAAGTAAATTTTGAATGTACAGTAAATAAATAACTACGACATGTCCTACTTGGAAATTATTAACAGTATCTTGTGAATGTGTGCCTATGCCCAAAAGGGATTTCAAGTGTGATGAGTGTATCTGTAACATCCCGACCACGGACATATGACTGCACATTTGTTCCATCACAGTTCACCGCAGAGAATTACATCTGTTCTCATCACTATTTATAAATGTCTCAGTTCACCACCTGAATCTTAACACAGGTCACACAAATGCATACGAACAGATGCAAACACAGACACACGTCACATTCAGTGTCATGGAATTTCCAGAGCAAAATAGAACATTGGAACTAGACACAGTAAACTTCTTATTGCTTTGATGAGAGATGAGATCTTTATTCAGGTGACTTAACTTATCAGTTGAACTGACCCATCAAATAGCAGGAGTCTCAGAATGCATTCTGCACTGCAGACTTTAAGTCTTGTAATTAAATTAATTACATTAAAAAAAATAAAAAACAAAAACTCAAAATATATGTGTTTATCATGTATCCGTGACATGCAAGGAGCATTTTGCATTAACTGAAGCTGAATGCCAGCTGTGACAAGAAAACAGAGCTTAGACTGAGTCACTTCTGAGCCACAGATAATCCTGGTACCATTTGAGGAGCAGTCACCAGACTGCAGTGTCAGTCTCTCTTTCTCTCTTTATGTCTTAAAGTTGGTGAAACAGTTATCCCTGCAGTAGTGGAAAGTACATTTACTCAAATACTGCACTTTTCGGATGACTCTTTTACATTATGTATACTTACAGAAGCACTCTGTGTCATAAAAAAAATGTTTGGCTTGCGACATCTTACATTAGCAGGGCCTGTTCACATATCTGATGAGTTGTTAGTAGTTACAACAGAAAGAGATATACCATCTGGCCAAGGAGGTAAAAATTTCCTGTATTTCACAAAAAACACAATAACGGAGTTACAAATGCTGATAATATTTCTAGACTTCTATTCTGATATTCAAGTTTTTCTACTGTAATGAAGTATTTTTAAATTGCTATGTTAGCACTTTTGGCTACACTTTATTTTAGTAACTTTTGCAACATTTTAAAAACATATTAGTTGGGTTCGGGTTGGAAGGTTAGGGAAGCCAGTGTTTGCTAAATATTTGTATTGACCTACATTGTCGAACATTAGTTGAATTAGTTTTATTTGTCAAACATCTGTAGCTAAAGTAAAACAGTTGAATTGATGAACGTCTACTAATATGTTGTTGAAACGTTATAAATACTCTATAAACCATCAGTAGGCGGACAATCCAAATTAAGTGTTGCCAAACTTACCTAAATACAGATTCAAAATACTTCTTCCAGCATTGCATCTACATACAGTACTGTTTACTGCATGATGCAACCTTTTATCATGCTTTATTGTTAAGCTCATTCATACACAGTCTTTAGCAGTTGAGTGTATTGTGCCAAAACATTCCAAAAAGAACAGGTTTGCCCTCAAACTGTTATTTTCAAAATAATCCTACTGCATCTACCGGCCATAAAAACCAAACACACCATAAAGTTATGGTCCTCCTACACTACACACAGGATAAGCAGTAGCCTTGGCAACTGTGCGCAAAGATTGAGATGCAAGTCACAATGAAACCAGATGTTTGCTGATTATTTTTATTTCCTGTCTCCAGCAGAATAGCCTGTCACTCTGTATTGAAACAGTTTCTGACCTTTTCAAGTCCTGCCCCACCCCCACTGTTTTCAAGTGGCTGCCCACAGACAGTCAGTTGGAAGAAAAGTATGAACAGTCTCAAATGCCTTCCTCCCTCTCACCCAGCATAGTGAATAATACGTCGGGCTGTTTTTAGATACTACTGTTTAAAATTGTGTGTTCAAACAGCCAAATACCTTTATTTTGGTCACACAAGTATAAGATAATAATATTTTTTCCAGAGTCTTGCATTACAAGCAAAAGATGAAGGTCTGACACAGACATGTAGTAAAGGGTTAAATTTGTGTGTGACACAATGTAAAATAAGTCTGTGAACAGGAGCAGATTCACCAGCATCAACCTCATGGCTCCGACCTTACAACACTAACAGTTATGTTTCATTTCCTGCCTAATTACACATTACCCTGGACCTGAAAATGGATTTTTTTAAGTACTTACAGCCTCAGCACATCTTTTTAATGCTTTCACAAGAACTTATAATCCTGTATGAAAACAGCATCCTACATTACATACACCGTTTGTGAGGTTGCTTGTGGGGAACAGCTGCCTGAGGATTTAAATGAGGGGTTTGGTGAGAGCTGTTGAGAGTCAACCATACGGACCGACAAACCACAACAATGAGCAGGACGCTGCCCAGCGCAGCAAAGGGCTGCTGAGTTGGAAGCTTTTCTTCTCAGATGGACTGGACAACCAGAAACTTTTTCACACTATAAGCAGACATTTTAATGTTATTATTGGTATATTACATAAAACCACAACTATGATACATTGTGCATTAAAACAGAGGCTGTATTCACCTTGTCATATGCTCTGCAAACTGACTTTGTCAGATTAGTCACTTTTACACATTATACTACTATATTTACTACTACACAAGCAAAAAAACATTATTTTTTGTAAGGGTTAGTTACTGTAAAGAAAAAAATACAAGCTACAGTAATAAAACAGAACCATAACAATTGCATTCAAGTTACATGCATGGCCTTAAGGGGCACTATTTGGTAGCTGACCCTGACATGTACCTCCTGAGTGGAGATGAGAAGCCAAAAAATGAAATCTCTATCAATAAGCAAGTAAAAAGGTAGGATTATGTGGCTCACGCTGTCTTTGATCAAAGGATCTCTGACATGTTTAAAGGCAGCTATGCTTTAGTAAATCTACTGCCATCCTTTGTTTTTAGTTGTCTTTGTAGAAAATTTAACCCTGAAGCTAAGTTTCTGCCAAAACTGTTTATCTTCCGTCACAGGAGGTCATGTTAAGCATGCACTAAGGTATATAACTAAGACATGATGTGTTGTTGATCATCGGAAAGAAAAGAGAAATAAGGAGCTGTAGCGCTTTATGTAATTCTTCATTCCAGCTTGGAGGGTTATTTTTCTTTATAAAAATAAATAAATCAAAGTTGTTTCGGTCTGTCGGTCTGCAGACAGTGCCTCACTTTCCAATAAAGGAATATTCCAAGCTGGCCATGGTTACAGCTAGTATGTAAATCCTCTACCTGCCTTTTATACTTTATCCTAACAAATGGTTTGAAGACCCTCTCTATATTAGACCCATTTCTTTTTAATATTTTGAGTCTTCCTTCTCTGGCATTGTCCCTGACTCACCTGAAAACAGCAGCTGTTAATCCACTGCTGTGGTCAAAAATCAGCCTCCAAAGTCTGAAAGATTTGAGGTCTCTTTATTCTCTGCTAAAATATGCTTAAGAAACTTCACAGCTTGGCACTGGGGTCGCCAATCCCCTTCATTAGTGGCAATGAATCATTTCCATTAAAACTATTTCTCTTTTTTATTTTTTATTTTTCACAAATGTGTGCATTTAACATTTCCCTCACCATTTATACTGCCAGAAAAAGCTGCTATCATTATCCTGTCAGTCATTTCTGCACAACCTGCCTCTCATCCATCGCTACCAAGAGGCTGACAACCATAAAAAAAGATAAGAGCAGCAACAAAACCTCACTTTTGACATTAAAAAAGACAGACACCAGGACAAAAATCCTGTTTGTGCTAACTGGTATAAAGCGTGAGCCTTTCTCTTTCTGTGCACAGAGACCATTCATATGATAAAGGATTATGACTCGTCGGTCTTTGACGCAGTCAGACCGCTTGGCTCTGATGCCTGCCCTGCTATAAAAATCTTTTTTCTTTCTAGTAAAAATGTGCTGAGGGTTTGCACTGAGCAAAGCAGGGCAACACCAGCGCTGGTTCAAATTTTCATTAGAAAAAGAGACCATTCAGAGACAAATTATAGACTGATGAGGAAGTTGTACCTGATTTGGAAAAAGAAACCTAAAAAATTTCTGTAGTGAATAAAATTTCACATGGCTTGAAGAGAGTAGCAGGTTTGCGAAACCTCCGAGGTCTCCATGTCTTCACACAGGATGCGTTAGCTACAGTAATGAGGATTTTTACGTGCTCAGAGCCCGAAATACTGTCACTCCAGTCACCCAACGCAAAATGGAAGAAAGTCGAGTCAGAGCAAAAAAATATACTTTAAATCCAATTAGCATTTCATAGACAGCAGCACTGAATAAATTAGAAGGGCTATTTATTCCAACAGATGTATTTGAAACGAATGACCTAAAAACTCAGCTGAAATGACTCTTGTGATACAATCCATTATTTGATTGACCTTAAAGATGCACTGAATAAAAACAATAATGCTTTGCTGTAACTATCTTTGGCTGTTAGCTTGTTAGCCATACAGTTAGAGGCGCCAGGCGATCATTCTGTCTGGAATGAGAGCTTGGGGTATCACATGAGTAAATGCTAAAACTACAGCAAGGGTGCTTCTCAACTAAAACAGCAAAACAATGACTGAACTCAGCTTCCAAGACCAACTGAAGCCAGTTTGACGACATGAAATACAGCACTGAAGTGATTTACAGCTCCAAGCAGAACTCAGAAGATGCATAAAGAGGGGGGAGAAAAAGAAGACAGTCAGGCATCAACAGACAGTTAAGGCTATGTTGATGAAATAGTTACTTGATGATTAAATTTCATTATTTGCCTGAGAGCTGAAAGGACCGCTGATCCATGTTGGCTCAAAAGTGGTTCAAATTTACCATTTCAAAGCACACTGAAAGCATCCAGCCTCTAAATAAATCTTGTGGTTTGATGTTTCTTAAATGTTTTCAGATACACTGTGCTCTGCAATTTTTGTTTTGTGAAATTGCCCATTTCATACAATGTAGCTGCTGCCATCTAATGTTTGAAAATAACTAATGTTTTGTTATTCTGCATAATTCACCACTAATGATCTAAATTAGATGTTTTGATAACAAATGATAAACATTTAAATGAGCTCTTGCAAGTTGGCAGAAATTTACCAAGGCAAAGATCCTGCTTAATTTATACATACTGAAGCTAAGGTTAATACTGAAAATTGCTCTTTCTGTTGAAATTAAACTATACGGTTTTTTTGCATATTAGGGTAATTGGGGGGGCGGTCGTTAACACTGAATTTTCAAGTTAAAAGTCACAAATTTGGGAGCTGCACAAGTCCTTAGCACCCTTAGCTGACTGACGCAGACACTGGTCCACACGAACACGCGCAATGCCAGGTTCAGCAGGGACAAGTAACGCCTCCTCCTTCTTCCTTCTCATGTGTGAGTGTGAGTGATCAAGATCCACACACTTTCACTGTGTTCCTTTCCCTGCATTTGAAATTAAAGTATTATCCAAAACCTGATTCTCTGGCTGGAATCATTCACTTTGTAGACGTTCTAGCCAAACCAGTGTGCCCTGAGGTCCACAATCCTCACGCTGGGCTAAAATGATAAACATTTCCTTACTCCTTTGTATATTCGCTGAGTTTGATAAGACCTGCCACTGCAGGCATGATCCAAAACAAGCCACATCTGACCAAACTCACAAATTGTCGACTGTTTCCTTCCTTGATAGAAAGAAAAACATATATTTTCGGGTTTATTTCTTAAAAATTTGCGTGCCTAATTTACCCGAAAAGCTCCTATGTCAAGGTTTATTTTTTCTACACTATGAACACTGTAATGCTCTTGAGTCACGATTTGCCTTATGATACAAAAAAAAACTTGTCAAAACATCATATGAAAACAATACTGCTTCCTACACCCTTCATATCAGTTTGCCCTACTTTAATAACATGCAATTGCAGCATGCTCACACTCCTGACATCTGCAGATGATAAAATCACCACACTCATAAATGATGGATTAGTTTGTTTCCCCTTAGGCAGCATTTGTGTTCCTCTCTAGAACCTTGATAGTACTTAATAACATTGGCCTTCTCATGTTTTCATGATGTTGCTGTGTCTCCTTCACTAACACAGGCTTCTGTAATAGCAAAAGTGCTTAAGAACAGTAACCTACATTCAGACACTGGGTGAAATGTAAAATCAACAATCTGCATCACACACTTCAAAGACTGTTCAAGTCCTTTTGAATCTCTTAAAATTCTGCTATTCTTGCTCTTAATCAACCAAAGTAAAAAAAAAAAAAAAGAACCCGAAACATTAATTTAAATTCTCCTTGTTCTTTGCTTATCAGCCCTGATTCAAGAGCATTTACACCATCATTACCAAATTCCATCATCCTGCAGACTTAAAATGATCATTTTCATGCATCATGGAGTGATAACAGTGATAAGAACCAAGAACATATGCTTCCACTGACCTGATGTCAGCAGTTGCCACAGGTCACATATACATTATTGATGAATTAACATAAGATGTATGTTAAATTAACATCAGATATATGTTAATACATCTGATGTTAATTCATCAATAATGTATATGTGACCTGTGACAACTGCTGAGTATATAAATACATCAGATGTATGTTAATACATCTGATGTATTTACATACTTAAGAGAATAAATAAGAGTTTGTAGTGCACAAGTTTATCGTTTAAAAGCATTAAGTGCACTCACCTGTTTTTTTTACAAAATGAAGGCT
>JAQFJB010000007.1:21658291-21672973 GCA_029874875.1 Naso minor
TCAAGACCTGACATTTCAACACACAGTAAAACTTTGAGGAAATGTAGCATTTATATAACAAAAGGACATTAATGCTTTCAAAGACAGGGTTGTTTCATTCAATGAACATAAAATTTACCCACCTAGAAACTAGCAGACTTTCTAAATAATCCTTACATGTACCTTTAATAACTGTAGCATAGCATTCTCGGACACTCAGTTTTTCAAAAGGTCAGAAAAAATTATTGATGTTTGAGCAGCTTTTTTTTTTTTTCCTATTTCAGAGTTATCTACAATATATCTTCAAACGTAATTAAAGCCTGAATTATTAAGTACAAGTCCATAGTATTATCAAAACAAAAAATATGAAGTTGCAACAGTTGTGATTTCAGTAATACTTCACCTTTGAAGTGCTGTCTGAGCAGGTGAAGCCTGATCCAAAGTCTATTGTGAAGCACAGTACATTCCCCTGGCTGCTGCACATGTAGCTTTTAGACTGTTGAAAGAGAATTGATGAGAATTAATATTTCCATTTACATATTTACATAAAGACGCTGTGGTACGCTCTGCAGTTTCTACTCACTGTGGTACACTCTGCAAATAGTCCCTCTCCTCCAACATTTCTTTGGTCTATATGTATGTTTAGTGCTTGTACATAGAATCACACAGTGCATGTTACATATGGACAGTATGGGTGCACTGAATGTAAATGACTATGGCTTGATTTGTATCCGTAAGTGACAGTAATTTCACCCCGCTGTTACTGAGTGATGAATAAATAGTAAACTTAATTTCATTATACATGTTAGGTTTAGCCATTAGTTTAGTCCAAGGTATGACGCAGTGATGTGAAAAAAAAAAGAACTAAAATGAAGTAATTTAAATTGAGTATTATAATTTTGGTAAGTATCCAAGGACAAATTTGTTGACCAAAAACAAGCTGTCTCAAAGCTGGGGTTGGCAATTCTAGGAAGTTAGCAAGATTTTTTAAAGTAGCATCTCCTCAGGGCTCCGTCAGAACCCACCCCCTCCCTCCGCTGCTCATTCAAAAGCTCCGTAACATAGCAAAGACAGCAGCAAAGCACATCAACTTTATTAAACTATGTTATCTCATTAAGCAGTATCAAAACATCAAACATTGTCACAATGAATGTAGAAACAGACATGGCATCAGAAAGATTGCAACCATTGCATCACTTTATAGGCAAACTCTCTCAGCTGTCGCCACTGTTGAAGAGCCACAACGATGTTTACTCTGATTTTAGTTCTTGGGCAATCCAACTTTTAATTTGTAGCCCTCTCCAGATCAGTCTTTCTTTCTGGTTTGTTTAGCAGTAGAAGCCGCTGTGGGTGCAGCTGGTAATGTGGCTGCATTTTTCGGTATGACTGACTCGCTCTGCAGTAACTTTCTGACTTGCAGTTGCGTTCTCCGATCACATGAATTCAAGGACAGAGTGCACGAAGACGAGGTAGGCAGGCCGAAGGGTAGGCGTCCAGTGAATTCTTCAGGCTGTCTGAATTGATTGATAGGACGTATTGTTGCCTTGCCCCAGGTGCAGACAATGGGAATCTTTTTTTTTTTTCCTCAGAGCATGTATTATTTTGATTGCCAGCAGACTGTTAAGATGCTTTTTTTTTTTTTTTACAAATATCACAATAAATGCTTCTAAACAGAATAAACAACTTTAGCTCTGAAAGGATTGGTCAACAAAGTTAATGATGTTTTGTTCTCGACTCCTTTATGTAATGCTATAATGATAAAACCAGACAGTTTGGCACCCATGTCAGAGGTAAATTACAGGATTTAATGGAAGTCTTTAAATGTTGCCCCTTACTGTTACACAATTTTCAACTGTGCCACTTTCTGGCCACCAATGAAAGGGGACTATATTTCATGTAAAAGACTGATTGCATGAGGAGAGTGATAATCTGGCCACATTACACACATTTCTGATTATGTGGATATAAAAGTCACCAGTACTATATAACCTTTTTTTGTAAAAGCAACCAGTGTAAACTTAAGCAAATAAACAAATAAGCTTTGTTGTGTGAAACATTATGTCATAAATCCTCACACTAAAATTCGGTGTGTATTCTCTGCACATACAACTCATGTTTATGCATGCAACTTAACTTTGCCTACATACACACTGTGCATAGCAAGAGCTATTTGTTAAAGCACCAGTCTGACCAGTTAAGCTTAAAAGATCTGATAAATGGAGCAAATCTGATTTTGTCCCACGTGAGATGCGGTAAAAGCAGCATCCTGTGCAGCTTCCTGATAATGTCAAGAAATATGTCCTAGGAAATTCAGTTTGGAGGCCATAAATCTTTAACATTTATTTTGCTGCGGCAACACAAACAAGCATACTGTATGTCTCAAGAGCTTTTTTTTCTTTCTCCACAGGTCTTCTGAAAGCACCGATGTGTGAGCTTTCTATCCTCCGTGGAGCAATATCCCTCTAAAGGCTTTTCTTGCCACATGACTTAATTTTTGTGTTGTGTTGCCACTCAATAGAAATACCGAGCAATGCATTTTGATTTTTTATTTGTGTTATTGCTTGTATTTCCTCCTCCTTTGAGAACACAGTGGGGGCATGGTGATTTCAATTATAGAGTGCAGTGTGCAGTGAATACGGCTTGAGACTGTTCAGTCCTCTTTTCTGCTCACAGACCTCAACTCCCCCCGTTTTTGGCGGTGTCGTGAATTCAGCTGTGACAGGGATAAAAAAAAAAAAAAACAGAAAAAAAAACTGGCATGCCAGCCGCTTAGTTCTTCCTGTCACCACATGTAAGACTTTGTTGTGATGTGGTGAGCACTGACTTACACTTCACTAATTGGAAGGGATTTTTCTGTGGGAATTAGCGACATGAAATGCAACATGGAATATTTTTTTTAAGAAAATCTACTTAGCAAAGTCTGACAGAAGTAAGGGCAAGTGGTTGGAAATAATAAAACAGGTGTCAGGGAAAAAAAAACACTGCTTCTGTCTTTATGCAATCTGGAGGGAGAGTGAAGCAGATAAAAGGCAAGGAGACAGTGAAGGTAGGAATTTAGGATGTAAGGCCCAAAGCTGAATTTTTAAAATTGGTCAAAAACCAACTAAAACTAAGCCAAACACCTGCATAAGTGTAAATATAGCACTGAATTCAAACAGCAACTCAACATCAAGCTGCAAAGTTTGATGTAGGGCTGAGTTATTCCGGTTTAAAGTTTCCCATCACATCTGACACACCCTGCATCACAGCACCGGGAATCTCAGGGCGTAGTTACCACACGCCCTGTGAACAGCCTCCGCCAGTGGACGTCAGCCAGGAACATGGCACTGGTGTTACAGTAGGTTGCTCATGAATGTCGACATGGCTTTTGTTCATCTAAAAATACAACTTGTATTGTTTGAAAATAAAACACATTGGGTTGAGCAACTCATCCACAACGTCAAAGGTAGCAATTTGCATTCAACGCTGATTGGAAATATGAGTAATTCTTCAGCAATTTGATACTATTAAATTATTAAAGTGTGGCTCATGCAGTGTCAATTTAGCCAGAAAACAAATTGGACTCTTATTTGCCATGGCAATCTTTCTAACTGGCATCCAGTGTAGAATTATTATTAATCAGGTCAGTGTTGACTTTGCACGGTCAGTGCATGCCAAAAAGCTCTGCATCTGAAAATTAGCTAGCTAGGCAAGCTCAAAGGCTACCGGCAGCTACCGGCTATTTTATACATGCAATATCTTCTTGCATATTAGCATGATTTATTGTGATTAATCAACACACCTTAAATATTATAAAACAACTGACATTTGCTTTAGTAACGTATTTGATCCTTAAGTTCTTAAAACTATGCTAACACAAACTGCAAATTCTCTTCTCACTACGAGAAAAAAAGAGTACATGAACTCTATTCCAATGCATTTTGGCAGCACTTCACAACTATGTTACTTACCAACAAAACCACTAGAAGATGACAGAAGTGATATATGACACAATTTAGCTGCTTGCTGTGAGCTAAAAGAACCCATCAACGGCATGTTGTGTTTTATCATCTCCAAAAAAAGAAGAAAAAAGATGTAAAATGAGAGAAAAATGCAGGCTAGACAGTTTGCTTGTTATACCCCCTACTTGTAGTCTATCAGCAATGCTTATGTAAAGCACATATCCAGCCAGTTTGAAGGTCATCCAAGTTGAACTCTGCTGAGCGCTCCTGAGAAGCCGCGGGAGGTTAGCCTAATTGGCCGGAGAACACAGAGTCACAAACAAATTGAAACACTTCATCACTTTTATGGGTTTTCCAAAAGTGGTGTCCCACATTTGCGTCATTAAAGACTGAAAAAACGCTATATTATCATTTTTCACACTGTTCTGACAGGGGAAAACCTTCAGACCTGACTTGCCAGAAGGTATACAACCACTTAAAGAGTACAGAATCACTAAACAATGCCTTCATATGTGTCAGTCTGGTTGCTTCAACTGAATTTATAACTGTCCTTACTGTCACTTGCAACTTGGCAGGTTAATGTCGATGACACATCCAGAGTGGATTCAGCCCTGTTTTCTGGCTATAGAGCTAAATGTGCGACTGCAGCATCAAACAGCTCTGCTATTATCATCCCCCTTTGAAGCTAATGTTGTGCGGTGCAGCAGAGCGGTTTTACACTAGGACTTGATATTGTTACAGCAAAAGACAACGAGGGTCTTGTGAATTCAACATCTGTCCTGCAGCGTCTTTTTGTTTCTGTCCTGGAAAAACAAACCAGCAGTCATGGAGTTTATATGTCCAAGTCTTGTTTGTTAGTAGCACGTTTCAAACAGATTAATTTCACCAATAAACTTAATTCACTTCGATTTTCTTGCGACTTTCTTCCCTTCTCTCAGGAGGTGATCCTTTACACAGGATTGTTATCTTGTTGGGAGCTGAAACTGTTGCGCCTGTGCCTCTTTATCATCCTACTGTACTGCTTTCTATCTATCATGTAGCACAAGGTGCACGGAGGAGACAAAACCTGGATACTCTAATTAATGTGCAGCTCCTTCAGGATCCTCTGCCAATTTAACAATCTAATCTCAACACAGCAGTCTTGAATATAATATCTTTCACAAAAATCACTCTCCATTTAAATTATTACAAATGATTATTACTAGACAGCATTATTTTATGGAAACTTGGCTAGCGTCTGACCGTCAAGCTAAACTCAATATACATCTCTAACTTTGCACAAGCAAATATAAATGGAGCCATTTATTAAGCCCCTGCATGGATTACCATTTGTTTGCTCTGTTGTTCTACACATCTGTCATAGAAATGAAATGACCAATGCCCTTACTTAAATGGTTTAGGCACTGCATTTTTATGGTGCTTTCCTGGCCTACTGACCACTTAAAGTGCTTTACAACTGCATGTCAACATTCACTCATTCACCACACATTCATACACTAATGGCAAGTGCCTCCATATGACCTGAGCTACAGCCGCACCCACACCCCCAACACTGTGTACTTGCTTGCCATTTTTCTTCTTCTCTGGTCCAGCACACATTTAGGATGATAGCTACGTATTCATTTTTTTAAAAATACTAATTTTGAAAATAATAGGTCCTTGATCACAGACAGAGACAGACAAAAGCACGCTTCGTACTTCTAGCCAGCAAGGGTTGATTTGGCCAATTAACATAACATAACCTGTAACCCAAAGACACTAACATACTTAGCTCATGATTTGATAACTCTTGGCCTTGGCCCCAACTCTAGATTACTGTACCTCCGTGAATTGCAAGCTAACTTGCCAGAAACTGTAGTGATTGCAGTTTATATTAGTTTATATAAACATAAAATATGCGAAGATATCTAAACTAGGGGCCTCCTGTTAATTTCAAGCCATTATGAGAAAAGGGGTAAACTGAATGGTTAATAGATGAATGCATTACATTCTGTGACTTTGCCCTTACACCATTCCCCCGTCCTGTTTTGGGTGAAAGTATCCTCTCTAATGTGACTGGTGGTAAAAGTAAAGTCAAAGGCTTTGCCTATTCAGTCGGAAAAACAATTATGTCATTGCTGATCAATGATCAGCATTGTCACAAATAAATTAAAAATACGGGTTCAGTGTTGGTCATCCTCCATCAAAGTGGACACCCTTGACAAATACAACTGCCTTACTGAATTCTCCAGGTGTTTGTTTTTTCTGACATTTGTCACATTTTACTGTCGTTCATAGGAAAAATTTCAAATCTAAAACCTGAAGATTTGGAGATACATGGTTTTTACAAGACAAGAGGGCTTTTACTTTTGGGAAATACAAATACAAAAGTAACATCTTTCAGACAAATGTCGTGGAGTAACAGTACCCCAATGGTCTTGGAGATGATATGGAATTACTATAAAGTTGGTACAGATTTCAGAATCGTATTTTTGACAATTTTTTAATGACATTTCACCACTGCCACGAGAAAAAAGAAAACAGGTGGGTTTTAGCTCCATCCTGCATTACTTTGTGCCGTTCACAAGGTTTATTATTAGTTAGGTCCACTCAGTTTATGTGAATTATTACCGTCAACAAACCGTGTTCCAAGCAGTCTTTCCAGTGGACAGACTAATTCACCGAACAGATTTCACAGTTACCTGTGACCTGGAGCCTCAGATTTCTTCTTTAATGTCTTTTGCACTTTGTGGATTTTTAAAAAAATAATTTTTCTTTCTTTCTTCTTCTTCTTTTTTTTTTTAACAGTTTGACTTGCAAAATACAGTGCAGCTGCTTGTAGGCATGATGGCACTGTTTTTTTTGTTTTTTTTCCTATTTGGCGCTGGCAAGCTTTACATGGCAGTCCTTGTAGGCAAATCCCTCCACTCGGCAGCCATCTTGGCATGGCCCCTGAACAGTTTTTTTCTGGCTAACAAGACCTGGCCTCTCTAAATGAATGGGGAGACAGCCATAAGTTAACTTTCCATGGTCACCATGACTTTAGAATTGCACATATAGAATCAAATCAGATAGAAGATGCATAATATTTTTGGTGAATGTGTCACAAATCATGGTTTAAAACATCAGCTTCTTTGCTAGGTCCATCCAGAGTGCCAGTACGATTGGCTCAATATGTGTCCCAGTCCAGCTGTTGGAAAGCAGAAGATTGACATCTGAGGAGAAGGGATAGTATATGTGTCTTTCCACCATCATCTAAGGTGGCACAGACTTTCTATTTAAAATGCTCTGAGTGGTTTGTCAGCACTAATTAAACGTCGCAGTTTGTTTTCTCCAAATTAAGGGGGCATGGTTGTTCTGAAGATGAGAAAGTAAGTAGCTGCTGTTGTATATTGTGTTTTGTTTTGGCTTTTTTAACTTGAATGTTCATAATGTAGTTGCCTAAAAACACTAAACTATGGATTTTATCCTCTTAAAGCCTTCAAGAGAGTAAGAGATTCACTATTAACAAAATTATGTTTGACAGTGGACTTAATTCCTGTATTTCAATATATTTTCATAACCATATAATTTTACTTTTTAACAGCGGTGTATTTACTCTAAAAACAAACAAACAAACAAAAAACAATTAGCTGAGTAGGCTGCAGAAATTATGCATGTATATTCTAAATATGATATGTTCAAGACCTTTAGTGACCCTGTTGTTGTGAAGTTGAACTGCGTGAAATATTTTCCTCTTAACTGCAAATGGAGTTATTAACATAGTGCTGGAAAATGGCTCAATCATAAAATAGGAATTTAGTTCTCTGAAAAATCGAGTCTGTCTTCTGTCCGTGGTTGGTTTGCTAGAGGCTCATTCTTGCCATGCACAGTAGCTTAGGGAAATTACAGTATGCAGTGCTTCAATAGTGCAGTGCTCACAGAGCCCCGTATGAGGGAAATACAATGTGCTCTGATTTTCTAACTGTGGCTGCTAAGTCAACACATGAATTAAACATTTTGTCTGATGATTCTCCCTGTTACAATGACAGTGTGCTACCACAGCTTGTTGGTGGTCGCAGGTAGAGTGTTTTAAGTCAACACGTGAATGTCTGGAGAGTGCGGGCACACTTATTAATCAAATATTGACACTGTTGACTTTGAGCAGCACTAGCTGTGAACTGGGAAATTATTTGATGGTCATTCAAGCTGAAGACATGAAGCCAATGCATTCGGTCTTATTATTACCCTTTCTTTACAACTATTTTTTATTTTATTTTTATACCATTTTTGGTGTCTACTTCGATGGCTTTGCCTTAGCCCCATTTGTCTCATTCAGTGTTTGAAAGATGGTACTGGATGCTTGCTTTGAAAAGCTTCACTAGGGAAGCAGCTTTATGTGCTGCTCAGTGATGGGGATATTAACCTGATGCAGAATGGCAGAACCATTTTTGTCTTCCTTCATGTACTTTCTCTTCTAAAAACTGAGGCTTTGAAATATTTTAAAACACAACCGATGAAGCATAAATCTGTTACAGACCAAATGCACACATAAGCAAATAATCCCACAAAGCAGCAAAATGGGATGCTATGAACTACACTACATAAGTACTCACATTCACAATATTCATTTTCTGACATGGCATCCCTGTAGTCTGATGGTTTTTTGACAGGCTTGACATTTTTTTTTTTACAATGGGGATGTGGAACTTTGGGAATTTCAAATTCAAAGCAATTCTCCAACTGAAAAAGTTTTTTGATTAAATAAAAGAGAAGGGCGTTCTATTTTTAGTCTCTGCTCCACTTTACTGTGTGCCAAACCTTTCACTATTGTACTTACTCCACTGAAATATAAAACATAACTGGCAATTAAGATAAATGATCAGCATTTTAAAAAAAGAAGAAAGAACGAAAGAAAGAAAGAAAAGCTAACAGTACCAGTTTGTTAGTTGCATCTTATTGCTGCTCCAGAACATAAATTTCTGAGTGATGGCATGAAATGTTCACATTACTTAATACTATGCTTAACATTTGCCTTGAAAATGTAATTATCGCGTGATCAAATCAAAAACATTTGTAACCACTGCATTTTTTTGACAAGGTGACTCTATAACCAAACATGTATGAATAGCAAAACATTAAAAATCACATATAGTTATATGAGGATTGTTCCTCCCGCTGTGTATTTTTACGTCTACACGAAGGACACACATGCACAAAGGAAAAATGTCTCAGAGTTTATTAAAAAAATATATTTTTCTGGGCAACTGGAGGAAACTGGGTGACTGTCAATTGCAACATGTGTTTATTTAAGGCCCCTTTCCAACCTCGAGGAAGGAAATTGAATTTTCAACATACTCCTTGTGTTGAACGCATGGCTGATGGCCACATGCCTCACCCATTAGTGGTTTATTGACAATTTCCACATCTTTTGATACTGTAAAGACTGCATTAGCCCAACACCATCACTGGCTGCAGACTGCTCTGCGCCAGCCTGCGTCACACTCGTACCAAAACAAGAATGCACAGGTAAGTTTGAAGGACAGCCTGTTCCTCCCCCCACTCTCCTGATTCTCTGCATCACATCAGCCAAGGCCTTGAAAAATATCTCTGTCCTAATCAGGATCCAATGCCCTTCATTCCCCATCCACCACAACCAGCAACGACCCAAGTCCTCCCCTACTCTCCCTCACACACAGTGAAGGAGTTTGTTAAAGCTGCTACCCTGATTCTTCATCAAATGAATGAACTATTGGGCAGCAATAACCATAGACATCATCACTCTATCGACAATAAGATAGACCCCCAGGCAACTTCCTTAATCATATCAGTGGTCTTTAACAGCTGATACCATAGTCAAAGAAATCTTAGCAATTACAGACCATCTGGTACCTGTCTCAGTCACGTCCAGTGTCTGTACAGTCACATAATTCCAACAGCTGAAACAAGCTCCTGCTTTGACAAACACCAGGAGGAACAAAGTGCAATCCAAGTGCACGCTCAGTCACAGCTGTTTTATCTAATCTGACTCGAGTTTGGCGCCAGACACAAACTGTGTCAGACAGTGCCTTTAGTACAATAAACATAGTCTTATCAAATATCAGGTCTCTGAGTGGGAAGTCACTATTAATTTAGTCTAATCAGAAATACTCTGGATTCTACATTTATAACTGAAACTGGTTACATGAAAACAACTGAAAGACAAAATGCAAGCAGTGAAAAACATTTTCCAGGTTCAATTTGACATCAGGAAAGAGATATTTTGCATCTGTAACTTAAAACAAAAAAGCTACAACAACAACAACAACAAAGAGAGGGCGAGGCAATCCTTCTTCTCTAACATTACTGATAGAGCAAATGCATGCATCTTATTTAATGTTGTTGGCAGACCAACAAACTCCTCAGCATCAGTCCCTTCTGAACTTCTATCCATGACAAATATATATTTTATATATATATTTTATATATATTTTTTATTTATTTATTTTTTCACAGATGCAGTTCTTAAAATAACGCAGTCTGTAAGTCAAGCAAAAAATCTGTCACCTCTGTCTCCACATAAGACTACTCTTCTTAATTTTGCACTTTTTTACCCCCCAGATTTGGCATCATCGTTTGAAATTGTTTGAAAATTTAAGCTGACTACAGTACCCGCCACACTGACACTGCACAAGACATTTTTAATTTAGGTAGCAAATAGTTCTCTCCGGTCAAGCATTTTCCAAGTGCTGCAGTTATTAAACTTATTTTATAAAACTCTAATCTGGACGCCTCGGTGATTAACTGATCAACCACAAGCCCAAATCAAAACTACCTTTTTTTGTTAGGGAAAGATCATCAAAAACGCTGTTTTACAGTAACTCAAATCTTTCTAGGTGCAAAACAATTTTTTAAATGCTTTTCAGTCTGGATTTTAACAGCAACAACCTCGACTGCATTTCTCTCAACAGTGGCACATCAAAGATTTCAGTTCTGTATTGCTCTACCTCAGTGCTGTATGCGACATCCACATAAAGACAATTACAAAATCAGCCCACTACCACCTTAAAAACAGCAAGAATGATACTTTCTGTCAAATCAAGTTACAGAATAACTGCATGTCCACGCCTTTATTTTCAGCAGATTGGACTACTGTAATGTCGTCTTCAGTGGTCTAAGTAAAAAATTAAACAGCTGCAGCTTGTCCAGAATGCTGCTGTCAGAGTCCTAACTAACACCAGGAAAGTTAAGCCATAGAAAATATCTTAAAATCCTCTCACTTGTCTCTTAAAACTCAACTAACCCTAACCCTAACCCTAATGCAAAAGAGGTGGGGAAGACAGCAGCCATGACAACTGCTGGCTGGAAAATAAAGTTGTTAGTAATGCACATTTAAAAAGTATTCAAAGATGTCAATTTAGCAAACATTTTTTGAGGAGAGAATTCACTATGATTATCAACCCTTGAGAAAACACACCCTGGTTTTGGTGAGAATTTTTGTTGGTTTAGCAAATGCACATCTAACTTCCCAAACAGTTTGCTTTTTCATTCTTTTCAGTAGGATTCATTTGCTACTGTTGTCCAAACAGGGCTCTGACTCTTTTTTTTTTTTTAAAATATTATTTTATTTAATGATTGTGTTGATCTACAAAATATCTATTAACCCTTTTTTCCAACATTTGCATTCTGGAAGGCAAAGATCAATTAAAAAAATGTCTTGTCTTGTGGAAGAAAGATGGTTTAACAAGTCTTATGCTGAAATTTAACAGTATGTTCCGAGATGGAATACAAATACTTTAACAAAATTGGCCAAGGGAACTTGTTTGCAAAGGTCAGCCAGACAATTTGACCACATCTGGTGGACACAAAAGAGCACAATGGACAAAAAAGATTGCCACATTTAACAAGACAGCAAAGGCGACTCAAGTGTTAGAGATATGTTATGTCTATATATTTAGTTTCACTTTTATGCTAAAAAATGTCATGTTGCTGTTTGAAACATACAGGTCTCCTCTGCATTTAAGCAGCTTTTTTTAAGATCTAGGATTAGCATGTGCAGAATAAAGTGGAGGATGTAATGAGTCCAGAGGAATTACAACCCTAAACTCTCACTGACCCATGAGCCCTACGAGCATAAAGGGATTAAACATGATTCCTGTGACTTGGGGCTGATGTAAGCCCATGTCCTGACCCACGGTAAACCATGCTGCTTGCTGGTATGACACTCACATATACTATTCTAAAGGACAACTGGTGAAATAGAAAGTCATTTAATTACATCTGGTTCCCATGTTGACCTGGAAAGGATTTCGGTCCGTTGGTGATTCAGATATCTTCTGACAGGTGTGCTGTTTTGTAATATTTATAAATGTCCCTACTTAAGTGTCCCCAGCACCAAGCCCTCAGGCTTCATAGCATTTTTAGCCTTTATCTTCGGCTGGCTGCACTTAGAGGGTGAAAAGGTGAGGATGGGCTATAATTAAAAAAGGCGCTGCTGGCCATTTCATAAAGAGTCTGCACTGACATGTGGCATACTTTGTCAGTTACAAGATACAAAGCGTCATATTCTGGCTTAAAAACCCCAAGAAAGAAATGGTACTACAGACGTGCATACAAGATTAAAAGTAAGATATAAGTTGTTTACAATAATCTAATGTGTGTATCATAATTATAAGTTCTTTACATTTGTGAAAGCATTTGTTTCAGCAGGTTGTCTCCTAATCATAAAACTACCTAAACCAATCATCTCAGTAAGCCAGGGGCGGGCCGTGAGGCTGTCCACATCACATACAAGTAAAAAAGTAATTTCTTAAACTACAATGTAATTGTAATGTTAGCATAAGCTTATTTTTAACTGTCTTATGGATAAAATGTGATGATGGAGGAAAAACAAACAAGATTCAGCTTCCAGCGACAACACCTGACCTAAAAAATTAAATGGAATATACAAAACATAATTTTGCAGTGAAGCAGCAGTCGGACTGAAGACAATAAAAATATCAAACAATGACATAAACACACGTGTATTAAGCAATCATGAGATGGATGCAGACTTACTGAATTTGTGAGACCCAACTGGCCTTGTATGGGAGGAAGGGCCAGTAAACTGAAGCACGGTGAGGTAAGTAAAGAAAATGTAAACACAACCGCAAAACCTTGAACAACAAGGTCTGATCTCATATTCTGCCTCTGAACTTTTTTCTATTGATCGTTCATGTTTGAGCTTCTCGACAGACGTGGCACAGCTGCCTCTGAGAATTGCTTAACAACGCACTCCTCGCAAGAGTTGATCTCCTTCACACCTTTAACATACTCGCTTAAGAGGCAATTTAATGGCTCACTGATGTGAGGACTAATTCTTTAGGTTACTCCGGCTAAATACATGCAAAGTAACAATAACATTTATGGAAAACAGAGCGCTGGCCAGCTTTCAATTTCCAATCAAATTAATTTCTTAACAAGAAAATTTTAAAACAGCACAGAACATATAATGCATCGACAGAAAAGAGTTTTTGTCACATGCAATAACTTCTCACTGATGAAGCATTAAATTGGGAGGAAAGGGCAGCACTGATTAAGGTATTATAATATATTTTTAACACTTAACGTACGCTGGTTAACCAGAGTGTCAGCACAAACTAACAAGTCGAGATCAAAATGCTCCTACAACTGACAATCACCTGAAACAGACTGTTTATGAGGAGCTCTGCTTAAAGTCATATAATGAATGGTTCACAACTTAGCAACATATATTCTTATATAATTTCCACTACCTATAAATAGATACGTTACCCCTGCAAGACTGTCTCCTTTTAGTATGACAGTGTAAGTTTTAATACAGAGTTTTAATGTGAACCTTTGCAACATACAAAGGATTTTTTTCTGTTATGGACCCAACAGTCACGTTGTTCGCTTGAAACAGAAATATAACAACTAAACAGTACTTCAGTCATCTTTTGATTTTAATAACTGTACTGTTTTTAAAGATTTGGAAAGTGTATTGTGACATAACAGGTTTATGGGTCACATAAAGCTAAAGGGCAACTCATGATAGTGGCATCACAAAGCTTTGTGTCAACTGACAGCCACAACACACATTAGGCTCCTCACACATATGGCAGTAATAGTCAGTTTACAGTAACAGGGCTGAGCCAAGAACAGTTTCTACAAGTAATTCTTGTGGATAACAGGTTTTTTTTCTAAATACAGAAAGTCAGTATCTGTAATCAGAGAACACAGAGCAGCCTGACAAGAACAGTCTGTGTCTGTATTAGAAAGATCTCCCTCTCGCTTTCTCAGTTCCACGCATACGCTACAGAGATGCTCTGGTTGACAGGCCATCAATCTAAAAACACATTAGGTGCAACAAAAATATGATTCTGTTGCTATATCAGCTGCTCAATCATGTTTTAGTATTCGAATCTCATCCATGACAGCAGTAGTTCTGTGGGTCGAGGTTTGGTACTGAGTGAATCCACTTTAAATATAAAGTGCAGCTCGCAGCTGGCATTGTTTATCCAGTATGACACATTCACAGAGATATCGATTTTACTATTGATGTAACTAGAATTAACGCTTTGTAGTTTTATTCCTTATTAACCAATCGGGTCACTGTTTACACCGACTTTTGACGAGCCTTAGACATTCATGTATAGAGAAGAATACTGGATATTCAGTGTATTTTAGTTTAGTTTAGTTTAGAGCTTGTTTATTCACATACACACACACACAAACAAAACAATTTGCTTGACCATAAATTAGTTAGTTACAGTATGTGAATTGGTCTCCTAGAGAAGCTATTTAAAGCTTATGGTAGGAGCCATTA
>JAQFJB010000007.1:21871180-21884588 GCA_029874875.1 Naso minor
ATCATCAGATATTTCACGGGTTTATCTCCTCTACTTATGCCTTTCATTCTGTTGGTAATTGCATTTACCCCCTTAGGTCCCCGTCATTCATTCTGCCTAATTAGCTCTCCTGACCCTCTAAGCATGTCCGTGACCTCTTCATCCAGTAAAGGCGCTGACTCCTGCCTCATCACTCAGACTGCCTGCTGACATGTGACCAGCGCTAAGCGAAGGACAAATTCTTTGGTCAAAAGATGCAATTAGAACGAGATTTCGTTGCGCTTTTAAAGAGGTTTTAATTCTTCTTTTATTAATCATAAAAAATCACTTAGGCCTATAAAATGTGGTAAAGGAGACCAATGAACTCCGCATGCAGGTTACATCATCATGTTTACAGACTTGTAATTCATGTGATTGGTGTAAAGCTAACTGCCACTGGCCAGCCCCCCAGAATGCACCAAATTAATTGGTGACTCAGTGCCATGAAACGACGACCGCGTCTTGTGAGAGCGAATATTGTTTGAACAATGGGCCTATTTAAAGCTGACTGGGAGGCTTGTTGTACGGAGAATTAATGTTTGAATTAATCAGCACCTAGCTTTGCTTTGCCTTCTCTGTGATTTAGTATCTGTGAGAAGAAACAGGGCAGGGAGGCATAACTCGCAAATAATCCTTTTATAATCATTCATCTCACTTGCAGGCCAACTGCAGTGCAAGTGTACAGAATGATAAAATGATAAAAATAGTAATAAGTGTAAATGACATGTTTCTTTCCATTTTTTATCCTTCAAATTAAAGTTATGCTCTGAGGTTTACAAGAGCAGTGCTGCTAAGTTTAAGACAGCTCGTACATTCAGCTACTCGCAGGGCTAGTGTTCATACATGCTGTAAGTGAAGCCCAGAGGACATCTCTAATATGCCTGTAATTCTCCATGGTCTCAGCACAAATCACTCTGCATGCCTTCAGGCACCCAGCTGTAATTTTTTTTTTTACTCACGAAACACTCGGCAGGCAGGGTGTCTTCATGAGCTCCTGGTCCAGGATAATAAAGCTCAAGGGAGAAGTCTGTAAAATGACGTCACACTGAACATTTTCTGTCCCCTGAGTTTTGGACGACAGATCACTTCAATCTACAACCCGGGGGTAGACAACCGATGCAATGTGATATGCTTCTTTTGTGTTATTGCTCTCATTTTTCACACTGCACCTCTTGCTGACACTTGCCACGAGCTGTGTTTTAATGGGGCAGCTCCACAGAGATAAGATGGGTGGTGCACAACTACGGCCAGAGCAGGGTTAAATGGGGAACTAACAAATGTGAATAAAATTCACCACTGTCCAGCGTGAATTATTATCACGCTTCCTCGGAAATGGAAATAGCTGCATTAACATCGCAAAGCATGTTTCCATGCGCCTGTTTTGCTGTGAATTTTCTATGAGACCATCAAAAGATCTGTGTGAAAATGCAGGGGGAAAAACATCGCCAGACGTTCAAAATTTCGCAGAAAGTCCAAACATCTCAAAACTCATATCGCATGGAAATGCTCTAAAATTTAAAATTTTGTTACAAATTTTATTGAAATTAGGTTGAATTTTGCAATACATTTGGATGAAAAACAGCCTAAAGATTGGAACTGAATTGACATAATTCGGTAATAAAGCAATAAGCCCCAAGAGGCCGTGGTTCACAGTAATTTTAGGACAGCTAAGGGGAGCTGTTAGGCACAACACGAAGCAAACAGACGATTAAGGCTTAACATTATTGTCAGTCACATAACGTCTTCCTGAAGAAGGCTAAAATTAGCCAGCATTAGCCATTACGTTAATGATCACACCTGACCAAGTTGTGGGCGCAAAGTGTATTCAGTGCTGCCAGTGTGTGTTATACAGCTTATAAATATAACTTTTGATTTATGTGAGGAATGTGTGATTTTTTTTTCTTTCAAGTCACATAAAAGCCTCGTTAATGTTTTCATCTTCTTCATAAAGCTGTCAGATATTTGCTTCCTTTTATTATTTACAGCTGCCGAGATATACCTGTGAACGCCTTAGATGAAGAAATTCCCAACACTGCGAAAGATGCCAAGCAGCAACTTTAGGAGCTGTAAACATCGTTATAAATCAGGGGCTCCATCTGTTAATAGTTTTTACACCATTAAGTCGATGATTACTTCTTGTCTGAATATGGGCCATTTTTAAACATATGGCACTGAAAACTATTACTGGAGTAAGTTTCAAAATGTTTTTCTTGCTTTTTATTTCTTTGATGTATGTTAAGTGACTGGACTATTTTAGCTCTTCTCTTGTAGTCTCTAGCAAGAGTGATGAGAGGAGTTATTAATGTACTCAGTGCATCCAATGTACTGTAAGAAGACTATTGAAGAATGGTCTGAGGAGAATTATATCAACAATGTAGCTACAGAGCAGCAGCTTCTATTGTGACAGTACAACACTGCAGTGACATCAAAACCAACTGGCTGTAATATTACACTTTTACAGCCCCTTACCGAGGGCCTTGTGGGGTTCTGTGTGGCATGAACCTGCCATTTCTGCAGGCCAGCTCAGTTAGCGCCTGACCTTTCATTATCGTCTGTACATTATCACTGAGCCCCAGGGCTCTGGGAAGAACCACTGCAGAAAACTCCAATATTTTTCATTGATTCTGGTGACTGTGAAGAATGCGTCAAAACTGCATGGAAGTCTGGAGCAACAAGACAGTGAAATGTAGCAGTAATAATAGTTGGCAACACAAGTGAGGCAGGGGCAGCTTGGAAAGAGATCTGCGTCTTATGAAGTCTAGTTACAAGGATGTAATCAATCAAATCTGTCATTTGAAATGACCAGATCTTCTCGTAAGCATTAAATTATAAGTTCTTGTAGGATCCAATTTCCCGTAGCAGGAAGCAAATTGAAAAAGATCGTTTTCACAACCTTTAAAAAAATCTCAATATGTCCATTTCCAATTGAATGAGAATGTAAACTTCTTCCCCCCAGGTGTCTGAAACTCCCAAGTTTTCCCCCACAATACAAATCCTCCCTTATCTGTAATGCCAGTGCATCTTCTGCTTGTGATAGTTCTGGTTTATGTAACAGAAACCTGTGGCAGCATATCATCAGTCAGTTCCCATCAGTCCACTTTCTGGTAAAAAAAAACACCGAAAGAAAGTTAGGCGAGGGAGAGAGATGATCTCATGAGGCAGAATGAACTTATAACCTCCCACTGCAAAACAAAGGAGAAAATTCGTTTCATTTCAGTTTCTGGCCAGCAGGTCAGAGACTCCACATTAAGATAACTCGTCCATCCCTGGAAACCTCTATTTCTAGCGTGATGAAGCTTTTCTTTGAACAACCTAAACTCACATGATGCCGTCTCCAGGCTCACATTGATTCATGCACTCTGGTGAAGCTGCTATTATGACAGATTCTTTTCGAAGATCCTTCATGATGTGTGTTGTTATTTGTTAAGGGGTGGATGGCCCTTGGCATGAACATCTTTACTTGAGAGCCACTAAACACCAAAATAAAGGTACACGATGCAACTCTTTTGAGCAGCATTTTTGGTCATATAGCTTAGACGGGCAATGTTGCTCTTTTCTCTTTGAACTCTGATGAAAGTCTAGATGCTCTTGCAAACTGCTATTCTTGAGATCAAAAACACTGTCTCATGTTTTTATAGGCCTGTAAAGAGTTGCTCAGTGAACCTTTGAGTCACTTCGAGTGCTGGCATTGTACAGCACATTTACTGAAATGGACGATGGCTCAAGTTTTAATCATGGGCACAAAACGAAGCAAACACCAGTGTTTGCCAGATCACTCAGCAGAGTAATCTTTTATATAAATTACAAGCTGTTAACTGCTTGTATGAGCTCAAATCATTAAAGATCTGATTTGGAAATCCTCCATCTATGAGAGATATCATGTCAGAAACTAGAGAGCAATAGTTTCATTACATTTCCTCTCCTTTGTTTACGGCACTCTCCGGGTACAAGGGAAAGTGCATCTAAAATAATAAAAGCCTCTTGGAAGGACTTTAATCTTGTGCTCATAACAACATATCAGCAGTCTGAATTCCCTGTGAAGTTTCACACACAAAAGACAGAAAGTCTTTTTACCATTAGCATGATAGCATCAAGGACTGTCTGAAAAAGACGCTTTCTGTTAGTGGAGGATGCCAAATTAGCATTTCTGTTGATTTGACTGTCAGGTGAGGCAGCGAGGAAGACAGCTGTTAAGAACTCTTTTTCAGTGAAGCATTCAATCAGGATGAAAATGTACAGATATGACCACAGGTAGGTCACACAGCTAGGTTTTCTCCTTAGGTGTCAGGCCATCTGATGTGGTTTGTTTCACTTGCTTACAGGCTATTTAGGCTACAAATTTGCTGCAGCTCAAAGTGTCCCAATTCTGATGTTTTTCCTTCATGTGTCCCAGTTTTGATGTTTTCCGATCAGTGTGAACAGCAAAAAGCTGCATGGAGTCGCAGTTTTCCAGTTCCCATCTGGACCACATGGATGTGTGTTGCACAATCAGAGCTCAGGGTGTGCAACCTCTGGCAGTTTCACAACCCACAATTTGTCAGCACTGCCATGACTCTGTTACTATGTGAGAAATTGCACCAGTTAATCCAAACTTGAAGACACAAACTAAAAGTGAACTCTGCAAAAAAAAACAAGCAAGAGAGGTTTGGTTTGACGATGGGAAATCTTTTGTATTGAGTTTTGTTTTTCTCACATAGATTATGCGAAAGAGTCCCTTGTTACAACCTTTGTTTATTTACACTGGACCAAACAATATCGGCTTAATGCTCTGGTGTGTTATTTTACGTTGCTTGCTAGTGTTGCAGAACTTTCTCTCTTCAGGTTAGCTTCCAGACCTCGTCACATCCTCAAGTTGCAGACATTTTCAGTAACTGATCTTCTCTGAGTTAGCTGGCGGCATTTGCTAGCTGTTTTGGTTGCATGCTTACCTTTCTATTTCTTTTACACAAAATGTCATTTCAGTGCTGTCACGACCTCCCTCTAGAGTCTACAGCAATGCTAACTGTGATGCTTTGAGCTAAATGGTCACATGACAAGGGTTGGAGATAACAAATGACATTAATCTACCTACCCTAAAAAAGTTGTTTTTTTGTTTTTTTTAAAAGAATTTTTAAAAATCTGTAATTTTACTTTTACTTCAGTTATTTTTTATTACAAACAGGATGATAGTCTTGTTTTTTTCGTTGTTTTTTTTTTACCTCTGGTGATTGCATTTATTCTTTTATAAAGATTGTATTGCTGAACAAAATGTGTAAGTATCCTAAACTTTGGTTTTGTTTATTTTTTGCTTTATGCAAACTAATGGTAAACCACATTTGGCTTTTCAACGAGAGAACCAGAAATGCTAGATTTGGGTTGGCCTACGAAAACACAACACCCCTTTGGCACCCTACATGTTTTCTGTCATGTTGTGTCTTATACAATGTTTCTGATATGAGTGTGTTAACACCTTTAATAGCTAAGTAGTAGGCAGCGATACAGAATGAGCTGTTAGAAGGGGCTTGCAAAATGCAAAAAGGATACAGTAATGTTGGCATTACTTTGAAGCTGTAGTAATATTCTGACCACATGAGTAAAGATGCCAAAAATACTGAGTGGTTTAAAAAAAAAGTTTACTACATTACATAAATAGCAATAAAAAGACAAATAAAGTCATGACTTAAGATAAATACAATACTGAGTAACAGAAAACGAGTAATAAAAATATGTTTTATATTAGAAGTAATATTTCAATTTAGACAAAAGAATTTATAGGTAAGGATCTGAGAGGGAATATGTTAGGATCACTGTAAGTTCAGTAAATAAATTTAAACTACTGAAACTCCAATTTTAGGGGTATGATTAAGATTTATTTCCTTTTGAAAATATACCCATAAATTTGTCATATGAAAACAATTTTACAACCTTGAACATTTTATCACAACAGGATCACACAAGTTAACACCCACGTCCCTGCATTACAAATAATTGCCCTTAATTATTTTCGTTATTTTTTCCCCCTAAACATTTAAAACATTTTCAACAAAATAAAAACTAAACAATACAAGATTCCACTACAACTTTCAAATTGCCATCTATTAAATACCCAGTTTGCCAGGGACAAATCCAGACACAAAGTGGTGCGGTCAAAGCAACGTGAGAGAGAGAAGGACCCGACTCATAAATCTGTGAAGCTCAACTTTGTCTCGCCCCAAATAGGGCACGGGCCAGTAAATCTTCGCCATTGTGTCCGGACACCGACTCTTTTATATCATATCAAGGGATTTGTCTGGCAGGAAAGTCTGCCCATGATTTATTATGTTATAAAATGGGTTTAGCATGCCATTTCTATAGCTAAAAGCTTTTTCCAGAGTAATAACACCACTGACCACTGCTATTTCTCTGGAGACATGTCTGGTGTTGGTGTGAGCTTTGTGATAAAAACAAAGCTCGGGCATCGTATCGTCACTACTATGTGTATTTAACATTTCCTTGAGTTTAGAAAAATTCCCATCTGATGTTTGAATCATTCCAAGGGAGAAAAAAATTACCTATTTTAAAATTTATGCAGCATTTCTCTTGGATATAATAATTGTGATTTTGCATACAAACATAGACAATCTTCTGTTTTTCTCAACAGTGACAATACTGTTGTTACAATGACCGAACAAGAACAACGGCTTGGAAAATTGCTTTGGACCCTATCATTCACTTTAATTGTTCCGTCCAACAAGAAAGGCAATGCGTGCACATGCACAAAGAAACGCACAAATGCGACATGCACACACTGATGCACTCAAACATACACGCACACACACACATGGACACACCTTTCACACTGCAGCTAATATGAGTATTAGACAATTTAGTCCTGACATGTTGCAGCGATGATAGCTCTACTGCCTCACGAAGATGTCCCCTGTCACTCCCAGCGGCTCCTTCTGTCACCTTGATGTCACGGTGAGTCGACAACATCATTACTCATCACATCACTGAAACACATGCCTAGTGCAGCACTATATCACTCCCATATTGATATGTTGGTTATAATATTATATTCAATGTACTGTATGAGAACATTATTTCATATAAACACGTCCACGGTTTCACTTTTATATTCACATGCCCACTTTATCACTAGATCACCGTCATAATGACACCCACTATATTAGCACATCACTTTCGTTTGTCACAAATCCGTTGTGTCATAGAAAAAAACATTTGTTCTGCTGATATGTGGACATTTTGTTGTTTTGACTTTGCTATCGTGTGAGTCTGCGTCACTTTCAAATCATTTTCATGTTGACCCGTCGTGGGCCACTGGTTTCTGTCACATCTGCTGCTGCTCCGTTGGATTTGCGAGGGACATACTCAATATCAAAGTTGCTCTTATGGCGTCCTTTCCCTCGGCTCCAGGCGAACAGAAGCAGGAAGCAGAAGATGACCACACCTAGAAAGGACAGACAGCCCATGGCTGTAGATATAATAATAGTTTTAATGTCTATAGGGACTGTCATGTTGTACAGTACTGTCCCATTCCCCCATGTGCTGTTAGAGTCTGTCAAGTAGTTTGAACTCCTGTTAATATAGTGAGATCTTTCCCCAATGCCGAGACTCTTCACAGCTAAAGAGGCTGACAGACTAGCATTGCCGGCAGGGTTACTGGCAATACACAAGTACACCCCGCTGTCATGCAGCTCTGTAGCCTTGATCTCCAGGGTACCGTCTGGTTGGACTTCCACCCTACCACTGCTCTTTGCTGTGATGTAGCGTCTGTGAGGTGTAATCCAGACCACTGAGGGTCGAGGAGCTCCCTCTGCCATGCAGCTCAGGTGGGCGGGCTGACCCTCATCAGCCATCAGCAGCTGGGTCGTATTGGGTCCAATCCGTGGCTTGGTGCATGTCATGTACCTGGAGACCAGAGGCTCCTTGAGGTCACGGAGAGTTTTCCCCAGGAGGTGCTCAGGGGCACTGCATTCAGGTTGGTCATCTAGGACCTGCAGAGAGGGCGGTTTGTGGCTGTTGAGCAGCCAAAGCAATCTGCAGTCGCACACTAATGGATTTCCACCAAGACAGAGCCTCTGGAGGCTGTCTGGCGAGGCAAACACTCCCCTCTCCAGAGAATCCAGGCGGTTCTGAGACACATCCAGCAGTTGTAAAGATTTGAGGCCCACAAATGCAAAGGGCTCGATAGAAACCAGGTGAGCCCCTTGGAGGCGGAGCTCCAGCAGGTGTGGGAGTTGGCCCAGCTCTCCCTGATTGATGTGCTGGATGCGGCAGTAGGACAAGTTGAGATGTGTGAGGTAGGGCAGGTTGCGCAGTGCTGCGCCGGGAAAGGCAGACAGGTTAGTGTTGGTTATGAACAATGTTGTGAGGTTGAGGCCGTGCAGTGAGAGGGGAGGCAGTGTGTCCAGCCAGGGCCAGTGATCAATGTCTAGGCGGCGAAGACGGGATAACCTCTTAAAGGAGAATGGCTTCAGAAAACCAATGCTCAAGTAGCGCATGCGCAGTTCAACCAGGCTGTGCAGATGCCCCAGAGCATCAGTGGGGACCACAGTCAGATTGGAACGTTCTAGGGTCAGACTTTGGAGTCCAAGTAATCCTGTAAAGGCCCTCTGAGAGATGAAAACCAGTTCGTTGTCTCCCACTTCTAGAGATGTCAGCCTGCGGAGATCCTGAAAGGCATGATCCAGAAGGACCACTAGTCGGTTGTGGCTAAGGTCAAGGCGGGTGAGGTTGGTCAAGCCTGACAGCACGCCGGCAGGTACCAGCTGAAGCAAGTTACTGCGAAAGTTGAGCGAGCGGAGAGCAATCTGTGAACGGAATGAGCCTGGCTCGACCACACTGATGAGGTTGTCGCTCAGGTCCAGGTCCTCTAGCTGCTGGAAAGAAGAGAAGTTGTCTGGTGTGATGATGCGTAGTTTGTTTTTACTGAGGTCCAGGACGCGTGTCTCAATGGGGATGCCTTCAGGGATGGTGGGCAGACACTTGCGATGACAACTAACCGATTTGCTTTGGGCAGAGCACTCACATCGGGCGGGGCAGCTCAGGGCCGGGCTGACCAGGAGAAGCAGCAAGGCCCCACCCAGAAAGAGGTGGCAGTGATGCAGGGCGGGTTGTCGCATGTCTCTTTTACCCACGTTGCCCTCTGTCATGGCGAAGCTTCTTGTCCATACAGAGCACCATCACGAACAAGCCCTGCAAGACACAATACATGAAGAAGAAAAGTGTTAGAATATGCCACATTCAACTCTGATGGATGTCACCTCTTTGCCACTTGCCTTTTTACATTTTCAACCTTTTACTTTTAATGTCTCTTTAAACAGCCAGGTCTTTTCTCCCTTAATGAACTGTCCTTTTCCTAGCAAGGTAGATATAATGGAATTAAACTCAGCAGGGCAAGACACAGCAAGAGAAACATCAGCTGTAGAAAAATGTGAACGTTCATCACTGTGTTAGCACAAAAGGTTGCAGGCTAACTGAGGGTGTTTCATGAGGAAGGAAGATGTCACAGCCTGATGGCGAGAAACGACCCTTGTTAGAATGCAGTGAGGATAAATGCCCATGTGTATTTGTTGTTGCTGCATGTATGTACATGCGTGTCTGTCTGAGGGGGTGGGGTGTTGAATGGACTAAGTCGCAAATATTCAACCTAAAATTACAGCTAAATAGGAAATGAAACGGCAGCTTGTGTTTGCTTCTATAAGTGATTCCACAGAGTTTATAGCAGCTTTTGCCAAACACACATAACCCCTGTGGGATGAATGGAAACAAATATATGTGACTGCTTAATAAGTAATCACCATACTGAGTCATCATACTGGCTCATTGTTTAATTTTGGACTGAATACACTGAGTTTCTATATTTATCATGAACACGATGTGTTTAAAAAAATGCCATTTATATAGAGGATACATCTATCTCATATTGAATAGTCAGTAACTATTTCTATTTGTTTCATTGCATTATTGCTCTTTCAGGTTCTGTTTACTACTTACTTTTACCAGCTACAGCTTCTTTATACTGCATACATTTTGTATTTTGCATTATTACCTTTGTTTCAGAACCCAGAACGATCAGTGAAGTGTCATCTAATGATAAAGCCCTATGGGTTTAATGTTTGCACATTATTTGCATGCTAAATCTCAGTTTGTACAGTACAGCAGAGGAAAGTTACTGCAGTCACTGTGCTTCTCTCTGTAGCAAACACATTCACAGCTCATGATTATAGAAAGCAATTTGGTATCGCAGCACTTTCTGCTCAAATGAATCTGAGGAACAACAGTTTATTCTTGTAGGCTGGACGTTATTTCTTACACTGGTGGGAATAAATCCATGATAGTTACGTGGTTTTTGCCATTTGTTTGCTCGATGAGATTTTTCAGTCTTGTTGTTAATTTTCTTTTGCTTATTTCTTCTTACATTAAGTTCATTGACAATGAACGAAGCTTCAATTTCCAGCCACCCTGCAAGGCAAGGTTTTTCAGGCAGAGAAAGTAACGACAGAGTAATGAGGGGAAGGATGCAGAGTTCAATTGTAAAACATTATATTCTCTCAGAGTCATGCCTCACAGCTTGGAAAGACACAGACCTTGACAGAAAAACACCTTCCAGCAGCTACAGGTTGTTGAATTGACAGACGGCTAAGTAGACAGAGAAGCTGACCATAATTGCTTCATTACCAGTATTATCTGCATGCAGCTCATGGCTATTTCTGCCAATTATGTGTGCAAAAAGGTAAGTTACATCTGTGAGCGGCGGAAATTTGAATGCACTATCATAAAAGCAAAGAAACATGCTGAAGAAATATGAGAGGCATTTTAAAAAGCTTTTGACTGCTTGCAGGGCTCTTGTCAATCACAGCAAAGCAAAAATCCTGCCAAGGTAAGCAGAGGATGAGCACACACGCAGACACATACCTTACTTTGATAGTGAAGTGAGTGACGTTCAGAAAATAGCCGAGATGAGGCAAAAGCAGCCGGAGAGCACACACACTCACTCCCTCTCTTCCCCACAGTACTAACACCTCCGCCCGGCTCAGCAGCTGCACTGCTCGCACCTCCACATCTCTCCTCTTTGCGTCGCCTTTCTATCTCCGTTTTATCTTTCCGTCCTCCTTCCACATATCTTCCACCTAACTCCTTGTCTCTCTCCGGTCCTGCCTGGCCTGGCAAAAGCCCCAGTCCGTTCATCAGTCCCTACAGGCTGAGGTTTTTATCGATCGCAGCGCTGAAACATCAGATGCCAGGAATGTAGCCTTTAACAAAGAGCAAGCCGTTGCCACAGCAACTACAAACCCTTACTCCCATCCGCTCTGTGTAGTCTGCCAATCAAATTAATGAAAAAAGGAAGACACGGAATAAGGAGGGTGACATTTTTTCATATTCCTTTTAGTCCTTGTACTTAGGGAACAGACACATTGAATACATTCCTGGAAATTCAGCCTCATTGGTATAGCAGAGCCTAGTTTAAGGTGTTTCCAATCTGTCATTCTGGCCGCCTTGCTATTTGTCGACCTGTCTTGTTGCCCATCCATCTGCTGCTCTGGTAACTATCTCTGTCTGTCTACCTTATTATCCGTCCGCAAGCCTGCTTCTGTCTTTGTGTATTTATCAGTCTGCCTTTACCCGTCAGCCTGTGTTCCTCTCTGTTTAATAATTACAGTCCAGTTGTCTGATGCTGCAGTGGGGAACTGGTCTGGTGGTCTGTCAGGAGAGTTGTGTGTCAGGCAGCACGCAGTCTTTCCACCGCTTCTACGGACAGTTGCTGCGCACACGAAAACACGGCAGCCTTGTAAGTTATTTAAGCTCCTACCAGAAAAAATCACATAATAACATGGCTGTTGTTATGCTGGATCTTTTCTTTTTACTCTCACTTGAGTTAAGGCTTAAAAGGAAACACATTTTCAGCTTGTCTGTGAAAGAAATCTTATTGATTTACTGTAAATGTCTGAGATTTTAAATCCTGTAATCCTCTTAAAAATCGGACACATTTACAGTAAATATCATTAATCAAAATCTGTCCAGCTCGAGGTTTGATGGTGCAGATATTGATAAAAAAAAAAAGCTGTTTCCCACAGACAGTAAATCATGTCCTTGGATTAAAATATGATTTCACCACTTGTACAACTGCACTATCTTGAAAATTGATGTAGCCTACCTTTGATGATTCTGCCAAAGACCAGCAGTCTGTTTGATGTCCCCATCCATACCTGGCATATGGAGCACTCTGTCCTCCAACTGCTTCTTTATTTTTATTTGCCTTCATAACATGTTTCTATTACTGCACTATGACTGACTGGAAAGATGATAAGGGTTGACAGTATGTAATATAACAGTGTGTGATCCTTCAACCATCTGCTTATATGGCAGATTGTAGTTTAAAAGAATATTAAACAACAAAGAAACAAATATCCAAGAAAAACTGTTTAAAAATGGCAGTCACAGATATCATAAGTGAGGTCATTGCTTATGCAGGTTTTATTTCCTTTTGTACTGCTTGGCACTGGTTTGGAATTAGCTGAAGATTTAGTACCTTGTTTTGATAAAGCCACTGTTTGTGTACGCAAAATCAAGCTAAAGCTTTTCAGAAATTCTTACAAGGGCAGTTAAAGTAAAATCATTTCCAACAGTTTGAGGAGTAATGGAGCATTCCATTTGAAATGGGAAGTTGGAATATCCAAATTCCCATTTGGAAATTTTAGCTGAAAGGCACCCTTACATTGTCTGACAGTAAGAAGAATCACCCAAAATACAACCTCAAAATCCAAGATGGCTGCTCAATGCATTAACTGTAATGAATGCTGTAGTGATATAATGTTTAATAGCACTTTGCCATATTTTTGATCCATAAATCAGTCACACATATTACTGTCCAACATCTATCCCTGGAAATGTTTCCAAAGTGGTTGTATCTGCAAAGTATTGTGGAATGGGTTATCAACTGGGATTGCTAACAATGGCTAACCTGGCTAAAGCAAATCCCACTTCCTTACTCTGTAATTGGTTTTCAGCCTTTTTCTACTGAAACAAAGTCAAAGAGTGTAACTTAAATCCCAGCCCCAGTTTTCAACGTCAGAGCTTACCTACAACGTAAAACAGAAAAGTTTGTGGGAAATGTGTTTTCAAATTTAAGTAATGCTTTAAAGTAAAAGTAATATTTATCGGATACCAGATTGGTACTCCTGTGATCTTATTGATTTGTGGTCATTAAATCTCATTGTTACCTTTGATGGCATTTTTGCAGGTATTTTAAAGTATGACATTTAGGACTGACTGAAGCTGCACCAATATGTTTAACCACTCAGTTCCACCAGATGCATGTTTGGTCTGTGTCCGCTCTGCCATGGCAGCGGAGCTAATAGGTTTCATTTCCGTCAATGTGTGTGCTTCCACTGGCTCTGCTGTGTTA
>JAQFJB010000007.1:21913276-21927665 GCA_029874875.1 Naso minor
CCTCTGCTGCAGGGCCACTTTGACTCACAGCAGAGCACCAGGCGCCAACTTCATACGGTGCATGTGTCATCCCCGCTGCGCAGCTCGGGGAGGGTTTTAGCCACCTTGTGAAGTGTGTTGGTGTCATCATGTCATCCAGTGTAAAGATGCAATCTCTTTGCAGCATCTATCCCCAGTGATTGAAAAAAAAAAAACAAGCAAAAAACTCCCGAGGCATCACCAAACCATTCACCCGGGTCAAATTTGATTTGACCTTTTTTCTTTTGTTTTTTTAACACCACTTAATTGGCTCCCTTTTCATCCCATAAAGCTGAGGGGGGAAAGTGTCGTCATCCACCCAAATTCACAGTGAATGCACCACATTTTCCCCTCCCCTCAACACCTACATCACTCCCAAACCGAGCCAGAGCTTTTATCTCCATTTATCTCCACAGACATCATGGGGAGCTCCACACTCTTCTTGCTTTATTTAATTATTTAATCAATTGACGTGCATCCAGAGAATCCTCACACCTCGTGCCCAGAGGGAGACTACGCCTATAGTCTGCTGATGAAACCAAGTGTCAGTATCTTTTTTTTAAATTATTTTTTTAAAATTTCCCTGCGACTTAACAGTCAGTTTAACAGCACAAGAGTCATTTTCATTCATCACGGCAACAGATTGAAGTCGCCGGAGCTCCAAACTGCGAGTGTGAGCCGAGCAGTGCTGCACAAAGTGTCACGAGTCTGTCTTACCTTTTACCTGCTCCTCCACATGCCAAAATCCACCTTCACGATTTACATCACTGAGCGGGAGTCCGAGGCGCGCACACACACACACACACACTCTGACTGACACACACTCACACTCTTGCAAACACTGTGGACGCAATCCTCTTCACTGAGTTGGTCTCCCTCCACTCTGTCTTCCATAGAAAACTATCTTAATGACAAAAATCCCCTTATCCCCCCTTATTAATTTCTTTGAAATGTGGGTTTCTCTCCGGGAACCACGCGGCTCATCCCTCCTCACGGCGTCTCCAGGTTTAACGAGGCATCGGCACCGTGTTGGATGACGACGGCGGAGGTAGAGAGAGAGAGAGAGAGAGACAGACAGAGAGAGAGTGAGAGATGCGTCAAGCCCGCAGCTGCAGCTACAGAGAGGATGAAGTGGTTTACTCCTTCAGAGTAAACACCTGAAATGAAATAAAATAAACCTAGCAGAGATTTGAAACAATCAATAAATAAATGAAATAAGAAAAGACAAGGTGGATGACGTCACTTGAATGCACTGCAGATCTTACAGATGTCAGCAGATCAGCACCTGCAGGATGGTCATTGATCTTTAGTTGGGGCTGAAATTCAAGTTTTCTTCTTGCTGCCGTTGTGTTGAAGGCAGGGATGGGACAATTATTGTTTTTATCGTTAATCGCGATAAAAACACTCACAATAAGTTCATTTGGTTTGAATTTCAATTAACCGCATAATCGTTATAATCGTGAATTAAACTGTCTAAAATAAATGACCTAATGTAACCCTGATTATTCATGCTAGTGAGGAGTGAATAGTCAATACTACAGTGCAAGTCAGACTTCAGAGCAAAGTAGACACACACACATACAATGTATATAACTCATAGGTTTTGGGTTTTTTTTAACCTAGCCTTATTTTATGCAGGGATACCTTAAAATTTATCATTACCTTCATTTATTTGTTCATTTATTAAGATGTATCCCCTGTGAACATGATTCAATAAGGGTTGTAAGGTAAAGTGATTAGTCTACAGTACGTTTTATTGCCATTCTCTTTTTTCAGTTTCTTAATGTTTTCTTAATATATCTATAAATATTTAGAATTTTTCACATTTTTTTAAATTTTTCATTTAAAAATTAGATTTTTTTAAAATTATCGCGATAATATCATGCATCGCAATTATTTCGGCCACGATAATCGTGACACGAAATTTTCTATCATACTTGGAAACTTCAATAAACTGAGTAAGTGGAATCACTTGTTAAATACATTTAGAAAGTAGAAAATAAAATATATGACAAAATACTTTATTGAAAATATGTAGCATTTTGCTCAGAATTTTTCTTCAAGCATGATTTTCCCTTTCCTTCATATCCTTTTCATGCAGTATATCATTTAAAAAACCCTCCTTAAATGAATTCAACCCAGCACCTCAAGCAAATTTCTTAGGGGATTGCTGCCTTAATGTTAAAAAAAATCACAGTGAACGTGCCCTCTTGGATGCCTCTGTGGTGGATAAACCATGATGAAGTGTCCTCTCTGGTGCCCTTCCAGTGGACAAAATCTGGTAAAGTGCCTTCTCGGGTGCCCTGTAGTGCGCGCTTGTGCCCCACCGCAAACAGTGGGGGCCTTTTTACTAATTTTCAAGCACCTAAGTTCGCCAGTGGCTCTGCGTTGGTGTGTGCTTTGGCCCAATGACATAAATGACACATGGTATCATCATCTGAATCCGAACGAAGCAAACGAGCTACAGGTGTGAAAGCAACCTAAGATTAAATCAATGGACAGTAAAGAGACTCGAGATTAGCAGATGAAGGTCAGAGAGGTGTGGAGGAGGCCAGGCCGCAGAGTTAAAGGTGCAGGCAAACTGCTGGCAAAAAAAATCAAAATAAAATAAAATAAAAAATGATACTGATGACTAACAAGCTGGAAGAGCTGGAAGAGATAAATGTAGTTAAGGGGCCGAGTTCAAACTACATTGAGTCTAAAAAGGTCAAGTGACGTTCTTGTTCACTGATGCTTGTATTTGGGCTTTTTTGCCAATATGTCTAGCAGAGCTGCAAAGATTTGATTAGTCGATTAATCGAATAATCGATCAAAAGAAAATTAGTTGACAGCTTTTTTTTAAAAAGTTGTTTTTAAAGCAAAATGCCAACCATTTTCTGGTTAGCAGAAAATAGTTAATTAAATGTAACACAGAATTTTTTCTGTTTTTCTTTGTCATTCATGATAGTAAAATAAGAGTCTTTAAAAATTGCATTGTCTCTTAGATAAAAGGAGCAAAGACGTCACTTTGAGTTTGAAACAGCAATACAGTTCATTAGCTTAGGTATTAAAATCTGAAACTCAGGTCTTGCTATCAGCTCTGATCAAATGGTATGTAAATTTATTTATTTATCATTTGTCAAGTTATTTGTAGTCTAATATCATTGACCACCCATGTATACAATTATTGATCTTTCAGTTTATTTATTTTCAAATAAGTCAGTTTCGGTCCTCCATACAATCAGACTTTTGACATTTGATGAGTTTAAATCAGAGAAAATTAAACAACTTACTGGCCTTTCATTAAAATTAAAACTACAAACCCACTAGTATGACCATTTTCATGCTAAAAATTCAGTCACCAGAAAACTAAATCTTGTTTCAACTCTAAATGCAAAGAAAACAAAGAGGACATGAGATTGAGGGTGAACTAACATTGTGTGTGTGTGTGTGTGTGTAATCAGATTAAATGTCACATTAGCTTGAATTCAAAGGCTTTGCATAGATGACTAGCACTGATCAATTCTGTGATCAATTTCTGTTGAAAGAAACACATCTTCATACCGGCTGTCTTCAAGATAAGCTTATCTGGGTTTTGACTACAGGTCGATATCTGGCTCATATATCAGCCGAACCCTGAACCTGATCAAATCTTCAAAGAGGCAGGATTCGATTTCACAGATATGTCACAAGAGAGCAGCAGCCTGTAATCTGACTTTACAACTGGAGTACCCAGGTAAACCTTTTGAACATAAGAATAATGTGTTTTCATTGCTGTGTTTTCAGGTGGTTTGTTTCTCCATTCAAGTCTGGAAGGATTTTTTTAAAGACAGCATTTGCATTCTGTGGTTTATTTTGAAATGTTTTGCAGGAAGTCCAGGTCATAGTTTGGCTGGCTTGCTGCTGGGATGGAGGGAATCTATTCTTCCAACTTAATCAGTCTGCTATTTCCAGTGAGCAGCAGTTCACAGCATGGGGGGGAAAGAGAGGAGTGCCTGTGGGATATATTTTGTTTCTACCTTCAGTACTCCTTTTTTCATTTCTTCTGTCTTTCTCACTCTGCGCTGTGCGACTTTTAATCTGATACCAGCTTTCATCCATTCTTACCCTTTATCCATGTTGCTCATACACACCTCACTTCCCTGTTTCTTTTCCTTATTTTAATCTTCAGTGACATGCTCTCCCCTGTAACTATGTCACAGGGGACCCCCCGGCTCGCATGTGGCATAATGAAGACATAAGATGCATGTAAGTGTGTTTTCTCACACTTCTGTCCTTATGAGGACCAAATGTCCTCATAAAGACAGTAAGAAATAAGGAAAATTCTCCAATGCATGAACAGATTTGGTGTGTTTGTGAAGGGATTTAGATTGTGAGTGACTATGTAAATCAGGATAAGGCTGAGATTGAACAGAGGAGTGGATTAAGGTGAGGAAGGAGACATTTTGGCAAGTAGCGGTCAATATTAAAGGAAGAATCCATAAACAGGCTACTATAAATGTCCTTTCATACAGAACGTTAGGCTGATTTAAGAGATGGTGTGATTGCATACAAAGTAAACAGCAAAAAACAACAACAAAAAAACCCCAAAAACTTGAGTAGTTACAGTCTGATATGAATACTCTTGGGATGAGCCAAACTGTCACGAAGACGTTTCAACTTTGTGAACAATAGGTGAAAAAAATTTCTCATATTTCTTGATGGTAGTATGGATATAATCCATAAATTTACAGAGGTGAGGAAAAGAAGAATAACTCAAGAAAAATAACATAAAAACTGCCAGCATGATGGATCTGTACGTTGCTTGCCAGCACACTGCTAATGTTGTTATACACATTTGATGTCTGGCACGTAAAATTGGGCAACACCATATATTCTGCGTCAAATCATGCAAATGATAGAAGTGAAAGTTAGCATTACTTACTGTCAGTATACACCATTAATAATGGATTTTTCTTATACCTACTGAAAACTGTAGAAAAATTTCAAAAACAAAACAGATAAACTTAGGCAAAGATACTCAGTCTATAACTAGATACTCCACCATATGCTGCACACATCCCGTCTGCTAAGTGGGTGGAGTCACGTCTCCCACAGAAACATTTGAGGAACCACCATCCCTCCGCCTCGTCTGGAAGTGTAATAAAGTCTTGTGAATGGATAAAAGCAGATGGATTTTGCATCGCATGATGCAAGTTTTACATTTGAATTCATGGTGTTACCTTTAAGACCATTTAAATGTCTGCTTATTTTCGTTACAAAGCAAGGTAGGAAGCACCAGTTCCCAGATCTCACGAGAATGTGTTGCTGAGACAGAGAGAGGTCTTGAACAAAATAAATTTTTTCCTGATCTGTGTGTCTGAAAAATGATATTTTCTGTGCCACAATGTTCGGAAGATACATGTCTTGTGAAAAATGGGTCCAATATGTATCTTAGTGACGCTGGGACAAAAGAATTCGTCATAATGTGATCATGTCCATTTCTCCCATAAGAATGAACGCACTCAAGTCCGCCTCCGGCTTCTTAAAGGGCGGGGCCGTGACAAAACCAATATGGCACTGATACAGGAAATGAGTGGGAGGTCTTGGTTTCTTAACCATCTCTGACTTAGGTCTATAAGACCGCAGAAAGAGCGGGTGATCTCCTACTCCTTAAAATTTGCGCCAATGTTCAGCAATCATACACAAGTAAATAAAAAATAGAGACAGAAAAACAATTTTAGTTGTTGACAGTATCTTCAACAGATGGGAATGTGAAGCTGCCACAAAGCATTTATATCTCATGTATTTTCAGTGGGCTAAATACAAAGAAAAGTCAAAAGACATTAGCTGAGAACGGCATAAAGACTATACAGCCTATTTCTGATTTGTTTAATCTTCATAAAAATAAAGCGTCAGGTTTCATGCAAGGTTTTGCAAGTTATAATGTGTCAAATAGTTAATTATGAACTGGAGAATAGCCAGCTGTCTCCTGCTGTTTCAGGTCCTTTAGGCTCAGCTAATTGTCTCCTAGCTGTAGCTTCATATAGAGGCTTATAGATCGACATGAGCGTGGTATTTATCTCCTCTCACTCTCGGCAAGAAAGAGAAAAGGCGTATTTCCCCAAATGTCAAACTATTTCTTTAATGTTAGTCTTCTCATCACATATGCCTTTATGTCAAAAAATGCTTGGGGGTTTACAAACTGCATTCTGGGAAACGTGGAAAAATAGCTAACTGAAGCACAGAAGACAGTTTAGAGCAAGATGGGTTCACTGCATTGAGAACAAAGAAAGGCCTGTTTAACATTGTAATCAAGGTTGTACTTCACCTTGGTGTGTGACTGAGGACTTAGTGTAGTCAATGGAAAGTCCTCAGAAGTACAGAAATACAACCGTGTGTGTGTGTGTCGCTGTGGGGAGGATGGCAGGAATATTGATTCCACTGTCTTCATTAGCATGTACCTGTGGGCTAATGTCTCTATGGGGTTCTGGCTAGACAACCGAGCACTCCTCTTCTCTCCCTGTGGTGAAGGACTGGCTTGCCACTCCCCTCCTGCGCCTCCTGACACTTTGGACTGAGAGGGAGACCAAAATAGAAGCAGTTAAGACAGAACCGGAGAGCAAAGAGGAACAGACACAGTTCTGGCATCTATGACAACCATGCTGAGGAAGGTATAAAACATAACCTAAATTGTCTGTAGCTATTCACACCTTTTATCGCTCCATTACTCATTACTGCCATTGCTCATAACGATAACATCAAATGTTTCCTCCAATAGTTAATGCATTGTCCTCATCTCAGCTTTTCTCTTGTACAGCAACTCTAATAACATTAACTTGAATTAAATTTGCCTGGCTCAATGAAAACACTTAATTTGATGGACTGAACATTACTGAAACACCCCAATTAGCAAAAAGGAAAAACAAAGTAATCACATTCAATGAGAGGACTTAATCTGTCCATTAGCTTTTATTTGAGACAATCCTCTGATTTACCTTCAATAAAGTTCCAAGAGTTTAAATCAGAGAAAATTGTTCATTTTCTCTGGGTTCATGCTCTGATGTTGATAGCAAATGTTTTAGAAACATAGAAATACCTCTACAATACAAGAAAAAAACGGCCTTAAGATACTGTATTTGTTGAATCTATCTATAAATTTTTTGTTATTTATTGTGTGTACAGTAGTTTTTGTGTTCGTCGTAACTGTGTTTCGATTTATGATGCCAGTATCTCCAGGAGCCTGCGGTATTTTCATAGATCTCCGCCATGCCAGAAATGTGGTTACACATTGTACATATGAGCTGATGACTTGCAGTTCACCCCTCTTTACCTGCCAGGTTTTACTTGGTATAGACAAAAAGTCCCTTCCCTGCTTTGTCATATTTTTAGAGATGCACGCTGTGCAGCTCTAGAAATGGGGATGCTTGTCCAGCACTTTGGTGAGATATTTCAACAACTATTGGACGTTGGTTTGCTGTGAAGTGTAGCTGCCTCGCAGAGCTGCAAGTAATGCTGGTAACTGTAATCTTGTCCATTGGTGCTCTTCATTATAAGTGGTTTAATCCTGTGATAGGGATAAAAAAATAGCATTAATTTGCATGTCATGAAAACATTTGACAAACCCAAATGGGATTATGAGACAACACTGTGGATCAAAAATATAACGAGACATTTTCCAAAAACCAGAGGTGTGGCCTTGAGTCACATGACTTGGACTTGAGTCAGACTGATCATTTTAGACTCAACTTGACAATATTATAAAACATTTACATCTTACTTTAACACTAATGACTCGTGACTTCATTTGGACTTGTGTCTTTTGACTTGAAATAAAAGTATGTTATTTAAAAAGTGTGTCACCAATCCTTCTACTTCTCCTCATTTCCTGAATCAACTAACATTTACACTATTCATTCTGAGCACGTCGACGCTTTCCCCCCCTAGGATCCACTTTGTTTATAGCAGCCGTCATGAAGTAAATGCAAATTTTAAAAAGCATTTGCGATTTGTGTAAATTGAATAGATTAGAAGAGTTCTAACGATTTGTTTAGGACACAAAGTTCAAAGTTTAGGACTTTGGACTTGACAGGAGACTTGAGACTTACTTGTGACTTGCAAAACAAAGACTTTGTCCCACCTGTGCTGATAACACACACATATATAAGTCTATAGAAAATCACACATAGAACAGCAGACAAAAGGATACGAGGCTACAAGCTTAAAATTTATTATGGTATGTAAAGAAAACTAAATATAATGCTTCATGTAAGGAGTAGTCAACTAGATTTTCAGCATCAACCATTTATTTTATTTTATTTGATCTTTTTTTTAATCAAATATTATGTGGTTCCCCTTAAAAAAGGCAATAAAAATACGATACTCTCAGTGTGTATAGTAAGCGTTTGCAGCAATTGTCTACTACGGTGACTGATGATTGCATGCCCAGCTGCATCAAATCAGCAGCAAATTAAAGTTGCAATAAAAACCAGCAGGAAGCTGAGAACTTTGGGAAAGCAGAAGAACAAATATAAGTGTCTAAATAACCAAATGTAAGCAACTTTTTCATTTCAAAACTGATTTTGCTAATGACAAACAGTTACTAGTTTCAAAGCATCCTGCTAATGTCCCGACCCCTGTCGAAATATGAAGAACATTTCCAAGACTGATGGCAAATAATGATGGAGGCAAGGCTATAATTATAAGCAGCTTGCATTTTGACATTTTGGATGGATAAACAGGAAATATTATTTCTCTGTAGAAATATCCCAAGTGATTAAAACATAGGGTACATGACATTTCAATTTCCCTTTCCTTTAATCTAACTCAAGAAGGTCAGATGAGGAGACTGTAAACTTAATTTGAGACAGACAACCCTTTTATAAATGAGGAGCACACACTGCCAGATCTGGATGACAGTAATTATGCTTTATAAAGTAAAAGTCACTTTTGCAATCATCTAATTTGTCCTGAATTAATACCTGTAATCATGAATATCTGTTTGCTGCACCCACTTTTTGCAACACACTCTTCATTTAGGAGATGGAACAAAAATAACATTGAGTCAAGAAATATGAAAATGTAAATAGACCAACAAAAAGTCCAGATTTTGGTGTGCAACCTTTATTTGTATTGTTTATTTTATGAAGTTAGGCATTCTATCACTTTAAGGTAAAAATGTTGGAAAACAGTGGTGTGCACAGACATTTTGAAGGGCAGGGGCGAAAATTCAAAGGGCACCTCCTTGGGAGGGGGTGGGGGGGTGGTTTGAAGGAATTGTTATTTTTATGTGCTGGTATGGAACGGTACTTAGTTTTGGCTGCTATGCAAGCTTAGGCGTTGGAATCGGTATGGTATAGGTTCATTTCTATTTTTAGTTCCTGCTGGATGAGAATCTTCTCTGTCATTTGCAAGACATCTTAAAGGATTTGGTTTGTTGTCCAAGAGACAGAAAAAGCAAAACAAAAAAAGCACCAAATGGTAAAAACATAAAGATAAAATTAACACACACAGACTGTTAAAAACCATAAAGAAATTAGAATAATGTGTACCTCTTGTGCAGCTCAAAAAGCAAAGGGAGTGTAAGACTTCATCTAAAAGATAAAAGTGACAGACTGCAGCTCCGTCCCTCCTTTCAACACAACTCACTTCCACTGTCCCAGAGCCTGGTGGCAGCAGAGCCTCGGGGTCACAAGCATCTGGCTTACATCATAAATGTCACCTGTGCTCACGCAGAAAAGCAGAAACAACGAGGACAGAAGGCACACCATTTGGTCTCACCTCCGAGGCTTTAAAACAAAAAAAAGCCAATCATGCCATCTTGATTTTGTCGTGCCAAGTGTGTTCAATGCCTGAGTGACTGCTAGGATGACGCTGGCAACACAATGTTGGTGTCGTGATTGGGCATGCAGTACACTGATATCCTCTAGTATTAATTGGGCTAGGCCTGATCACCACCAACAGTTTCTTAGAAATGTAATTTTTAATACATCTCATTTTTATTCAGAATCATGGTTACAACATAATATCGTCTGAAATTTCTTTGAATAAATGAAACACTGTGTTTAGCCTTTTTCCACATTATGTTAAACTCCCCCTCCAATAAAAAAAAAACGTTCTTATGTTTAAATCAAATAAAATGTCAGACCTTGGAAACACTTGTGTCCGTGCAGAGTTTGTCACTCAAGAGGTGTTTTCACATTCCTCTATTAAAGGGAGGAGATGTCTGAGCATGTCTACAGAAAAATTAAATTCAAACAAAAACCAGGTAGGCCTTGGTACATCACAAATTCAAAAGCAAATCTGAGGCAAAGAAACTTGAACCTTCCAGCATAGAGCGCTCTATTCAGTACAAAGAGAGAAGGTTTGAATAAGGACAACTACTAACAGCCACTCCCAGTTATAAGCTAACAAGCTAACAACATAAACAAAGGTGCTACTTACACTTAACATTCTGAAATGTTGTCTAGACCGCAATATGGTGCACAACAAACTTTACATCTGAGTCCCATACATGTTTGAGCTTCAGTCGAAGTTTCAAACATGTCTGGGGATGTGGCTCAATCTCTCCAATGTTGACTCCAGCTAGCCATCTTGTGCACAGTTCTCAGACTGCTCAACTTCAGCCAAGCAATTCCCAGACACAGTCTGGGGAATTCAGTTCTTCAGTTGTGGACATTTGAAAACAGACAATTTGCGTCCGCAACGGTACACACTGAGGCAAAAGAGGGAGAGTTATAAACTTTCCACCTTCCACAAGTTCATCTGCCCTCCAATGAGGCAGCAGCATGTCCTTAGCTGATGCCTGACCAGCCTTCTGGCGGTTTTACGGACTACAGGCCTCAGCTGTCATATGTGAAGTGTGACAGCTCGTCTTTAAACAAACAGCAGCACCTCCAGCTGATGTGCTCTGCTACGGTTGTTGTGGTTGTCAGGGCTTTGAGTCAGGTTGTGTATTTCCACTCTGAGCAGAAATAAATCTGCTTAAAGGTCATGCTCCAAAGTAAATGAGCAAAACAGAAATGCTTGGTTTGGTCTGGCTTGGTTCTTGATTTAAAAAGAAAAAAGTTATTTGACAGTAAGTAAAAGATAACTAAATTGTTTTCATGGGTGCGAGCTAGACCTGGTCAGGGTCTTTCAAAAGAAATTGTTTGATATTTTGGGAAATACATTTATTCACTTTCTTGCCGAAAGGTACATGAGAGCACTGAAAACAATCTGGTGTCTAACATAAAGACTGGAAGCAAAGGGAACAGCAAACCTCCCTCTGTCCTATGGTAAAAAAAACCAAAAAACATATATATTTATATCATTACCTCCACAGTGAGTATATACTATGTGTGTCCATAGCAGTGCGGCTCATGCATGCTCAGTACGAGCTGCAAACTATTTGGACCAGCTGTGTATTTGCTGTCATTGTGTTGAGTGAGGTGACTTGAGAGGAACTCTCTTAGGGAATCAAATGAACTTTGACCTGATGAAGCCTAACTGGTACTCACCTGTACCTTAAAGTGACCATCAGTTGTTCGAATGGAGAGAGCAGCTTTTTTAATTCGCATTTTGATGTCTTCGAAGTGCTTTTTTTAAAAATCTGCAGTGAAACTCAAGAGATTACAAACCACAGCTCTGTTCATTTTCCAGCTCATGTCATGAAGGGCTCCCTTGTGCTGTCTTCTTAAAGGAGAAGTTCAGTTTTTTGCACATTAAGCCTTATAACAAGGATATTTCTGATCATATATGACGTTCTATAGCATAATTATGACGACCGACGCAGTCCTGAGAGCTGGAGCTTGTTGCTGACATCACCGCTAGCTAAAAACAACAGAGGAGTATGTGCACACAATAATCGCTTGTTTTAAAAGACGTGAAACATTTTTAGTGGCGTCCGACACTGACATATGAAACTAAACGTGGATATATAACAAAAAAAGCGGCTCTTTCAGCTGCTTCATTAAAGAAACAAACAGCTATTTCCGGTCCACATTTCTAGAGGGAATATGGAAAAGTCAGTTAATTTGCACTAAAATATCAAGATTTAGACCTAAATCAATCAAAAACACTACTAAATACTTCTTAGCCTTGGTTTTCAGCTTTAAAAAAGTGGTTTAGGGGTTTAGTTACTCTTTAAATGACTTGTTATCACTTACTTGATTTCCAATTCACCAAAGTCGTAGCCTGGGCCCAGACCGGAGACTCTGTCCACTCCACTGAGTGGACCTGATTCTCTCGGTCAAATAATATGTAGCATTTTTATAGTGAAATGTCAAAAATGCCTACATTCTTTATATATTTTTTGTATTGAGTTGCATATTTATATTATCACAATGCGTTTCTTTTTTCACCTGCCACTAACTTCCAGGGTAACACCTGTCAGAGAAAGGGGCTGGAAATGCGAAGAATGTAACGTGAATGAAACTTTTAATATATTACTTCATCCATGTTTGCCCGAGTCAGATAGATTTTCATCTGCAATGACAGTTCTTTAACGATGAAATAACAAACCCTGTGACCTCACGCTGCTTCACGACATCATCAGTCTATGTCTTTTGTTTTCATTGAGAGACCTCGAGCATCAGAAATGACATATTGCGCATTGAAAGCTTGAAATGTCTGTTTTCACCGTTTTGTGGTCACCAACTGCACAATTTTAAGACTCATCTTTTAAAAAGAAAAGGGATGCAAAATGTTGGGAGGTGGAAGATAAAGTGTCTGCTTAGCATAGGAGGCAGGAGTATTTACCATTTTGCCACAGGTTAACACCCTGTGACTCCGCAGCACCTGCAAGAAACTCTGCGACCTCTTCTCTTTTTACTGTGTTGTGGGAGGCAAATTGATCCAGAGAGAGCAGCTAAACCTTGCGTCCGCCTGTAATACAAGCGTCTGGGTGTTCAACACGAGTAATGAAATCATTTTAGCATCAATACCTGGTAAACGAGAACACGGAGAGAGTGATCACAGGATGAGGATTCAGGCCACAAAGCAATAAACAGCTCCTTAATAAAATAATATGGGAGCAGACAGACTGAGCCTTAATGTAAATAAAATATCCACCACATTGTGAAAATTTAATAATAACTGACAAATGTAAAACTTTTAAGTCTTTTTCCAGCTTCGAGAAAATGTGTTTACAGGACAACAAGACACTAAACTGAACATAAAAATAAAATTAGCCATCCTTCCCTGTTGCCATGCACTGCACAGCCGTTTATAATTACTGCAACTGTTCATTATCCCGAGTTATGCTCAAAATGTTGTAGTATTTCAGCTGTAGTTCTGTAACTCAATCAAAATTCTGTGTTGTATACGCCTCAGAGGAGCAATTAAACAAAAAACATAGCCAGTTTATAGTGCACGTGAAATTCACACAACCTAATCGTTTTTACAGTCTTGCACAAATGCACTTGTTTAGGAGTTACTGAGAGAGAACAACCATGAAAATGTGACAAGTGGCTCCGAGGTGGGCGTTTAGTTGGAGGCAGCATCAGCTGGTGAATGTGAGCCAAGTGCACAAAGGCAGCAGCTGACTGCAAATCACTGGAGGCATTCAAGTCAAGCAGCAAACACAGGAAACTGTAACTTACTGGAAAACAATAGGTTTTAAAGGATAAAAAGTTTCGGTTTTTGTTTTTTTTTTACTCTAACTTTTTATTGGCCTGTCACTGTACCTCAACCAGACTCGGTGCTGGGAGTACCACTGGTATATGTATCATAAATATCTGCTGTTTTTTAACAGTAATTTCTTTTATCTATTCCTACAAACCCAAACAAACCTTGGAACAACACTACAGTTGTGTTCGGGTAGGGCCTCCCTCCAGGGACGCCCATAATAAATGTATAGTCTGTAGCACCAGTGGCAGTGGGTGACTTGATAAATTGGGGAGAAAAGGAGGAAAACCAGCCCACGGTGTCGTTATTTTTCATTATATTATATATATATATATATCTTGTTACATCTCATTATTCGCTAATAGGCTTCTTATCTCTATTTAGGAAGTTAATGAAAAATGAATTAGTTAAACATATCTTTCAGAATTTCTTAAAAACAACATAGTTACATTAAGTCCTGCTGTTTCAGAATGAACCATACAGGCCTAATACTGAAGAATGAGTCTTTATCAGGGCTGTCCACGGCCCCATTATTTAATACAACAAACCAGAGCACAAATTACAACAATAATGTATATTTAGTTGCCACATTATGAGCTAATACAGTCCACCAGATTAAAAGACAGCTTTTATTTTGTAGCTGTGAGACTTCATCCTTTGCGCTCAAGACATTCTTTCTTTCTTTTTTTTCCACAATCTTTAAATTATTAACAGATTCACATAATTTTCTGTTTTAGTGGCGGCATACGGGGACTGCAACAGCATTTCATTGTACAAGCATGTGTTGTAAAATGACAGTATAATTAGT
>JAQFJB010000007.1:21973062-21989363 GCA_029874875.1 Naso minor
TATTTGCATTCACACATACGGCTCCAACAGATAACTCTGGATAAATTCAGAGTCACTGAGCGTGTGTGAAAGGGGTTATAGATTATGTGACTGATAGAAGTCTCACCTCCAAACAGGGAGCCCTTCCATGTGCGTCCAGCAATGAGCTGTATGGGTCGTGCAGAAAAGTCGTACATGTCTGTCCAGCCAACCAGCACGCTGACACCCCAACCTTTAACACAAGACTCCAAGGCACTGCGCTAGAAGGACAAACAACACAAAGTCAATGGGCCTGTAACCACTGGGTTTCAAATCACCAGAACATCTGACAAAATATGTCCTTTACAGGTTGGATGACACTTCTTTGAGAGAAATCATTATAGAATGCACCTTATGAGCAATATTACAATGAATCTTTTATCCAAACTTCTCTATCTGCCTTACCATGACACCAACATTTCCGACACATTCCAAGGAAAAGTCCACCCCTCCACTAGTCAACTCAGACAGCACTTGGCTGATTGGCTTGTTGTGATCCTTGGGATTCACAAAGTCAGTTGCACCAAACACTTTGGCCTTCTCAAACTTGTCTGGATTGATGTCGACAGCAAAAATCTTCTTGGCTCCTGCATTCTTGCAGCCCATGACTGCAGCCAAACCCACAGCTCCCAGTCCAAACACAGCACATGTGGAGCCTGGTTCCACCTAAAGTACAACAGAATTTGGTCAATGTGGCATGTGAGGATGGACCTAATGCTTCATTTTGTTATGAACACTTGGGGCTTTATTCTTGTACAGTGCAAAGTTGGTCTAAGCAAAGATTAAAGTGTATTTGTAATCTAGTATAGCATTATTTTTTTTCAGGCTTGCACTGAGTTCCTATTTTCATGGCTAAACTTGAACCCAGCTGCAACGACTAGGTGGGATGATGCAACAACGGGCCTGTTGCTTAAGATATGCTCGTGCAGGGTAACTTTGTTGTCATTTTTTGTGGCGAATTCATGCCTGCATTTCCACCAATTCAAACTAGGTCAAAGTGCAAAGCATCCAATGGAGGGCCGTTTTCATGGCTTTAGTGATGGAGCATACATGAACAGACCTATCCTATAATCCTGCAGACAGGTTTGATGGATGTCTTATGTAAATCACCCCATTTACATAAATAATTAAAACAAAATTTTGCAGATTATGCGAGCTTTTGATTCAGTTAATCATATAAAAAAATAAAGGCGACTCTTGTCTATTGAATTGGATGTGAATCAGGAAGTTTGTGCACATCACGACACAGAAGCAGTTAACAACAAATGAATTGCAATTAAATTACACATAAAGAGGCAACAATTCAAAGGCTTTTCACCTATTCATCTGGTTCAGTAATCTACACAGGCATGGAAGGCCACCGAGTGTGATGATGCATAATTGACACATGAAAAGTTAGACCGTTTAATTCATGACAGGAAAGTAAATACACACTAAGTTCAGAATTAAATTCTTTTCATTAAAACGCAACAACCGGGATGTTGCAAGCACATTTCTAAGTGCTGTTAATAAATGAATTACATTGCGGGTTTTGAGTGTGCACAATTTACTGATGCTGGCTTCTCAAAATTGTTCCAGCTCCTGATTTTAGTATATTGGATTGGATTGGTGTTCTCTGCCTACTTTGAATGATGCTTCTTTTTCATACATCACAAAACTGAGATTTCCCGGCACCACAGTGGTTTTAAAGGGGATTAGAGGACTTAATTTGATTGGCCATGACTGAAGTCGAGTGTGACGCACGTTCTAATTATCTGTTCCTCCTACTGTATCACTGCTCACGTGGAGTGCAGATGCACTTGCTTTTGTGTTCACCAAATTACCAAACATATGGGCCACACCTAAGTGCTGACATCATGCAGAAGTTTTAGTTTATATGTCTTGATTTAGAGTGATGCTGAAGGTAATGAATTACAGCACGTTCTGTATTAGCCTTCAAATGCACATTAGACTGTCCACAGCAATAAAATATACACACCTGAGCAGTATTAACTGCAGCTCCATATCCTGTGCATACTCCACACCCAAGCAGACAGACTTTGTCCAGAGGGGCAGCGGGGTCAATCTTAGCCACAGCGATCTGGTTCATCACGGTGTACTCAGAGAAGGTACTGGTTCCCACAAACTGCAGCACTTTCTTGCCTTTACAGGTGAACCTGGACTCTGATGTTGACATAACATCATAATTGTCAGCAGCCCTGAACAGAGAATGTATTAAAAAATGAAAATCCATTTTATATTAATGGTTTGCATTGATCCTGTTCAATAGGAGGAGGCAACAAGTATTTGTTAACATGGCCAATTAGGACTTATCTGAAATGAGTATGCACAACAGATACTGTACTTATTTAGAGCCTAATTATTTGTGTAAAATGTAATAAATGTGTCAACACACTCGTGTGGAGAATAAAAGTCCTCATTGCGTAGCTGTAACCGCATCATTCCCTGATTAACACACTACATAATTTTTTAAATTTGTGTAGAAATGAAAGCACACCGCCCTCCTACTAAAAAATATAAACATTGGGGAGTAAAAAGGAGCCCTTTAATCACACACTGAAACAAACTATCTTAATATTATTTACTGAAGATTGGGGAAAAAAAGATAAAGAAAAAGGTTTATTCTGACTATAAAAACTCAAATTCATGCATTTTACTCCTTTTTTTCTAATACTGCAGGTGTTGTGTTCATTGATTCACTGAAGTTTATTAATTAAAGTTTATTAATTCAGTTATTATTATTATACTTGTTCTGTATGCAGTTTTCTTACTCTTGTGTTTACGAACATGAGTGCGAGCTCAATCCTGGGGCATCTCTATAAAAAGCTTTTAAAGAAATTAAAATGCCACCCACTTTTGTTTCAAGCACTACCCACCTCTGGTTCAAGCCCTGCCCATTCTAAGCACAGATTATGGTCTACTCGCTTATCCCTCATGAGCAGTGTTTTATAAAATCTGTTCTGTGTCATCATCAAACACCACCACAAGCTGCTCTGCTGTCGTAGTGGACGCCCTGACAATGTAGAGAAATTAATGACAAGCAAAAACGTTTCTGTTATGAACACATCCTGTATGAATGAATTTAAGACATGAGAGGAAAAGTTTAGCTCACCATCCTTTCTCACACTGGTTGGTCTTCGAACTCTTACAGAAGCGACATTCGTTACACTGGGAGATGAACAGAGGGATGACTTTGTCTCCTGAAGTTAAAAAAAAAAAAAAAAAGCTGCCTTGTTACATAAAGTTTTGGCTGAGTCACCAAACAGCCTATCAGATTGGAATAGGTTTGTCAGACTCAGTGGAGCATATAAACCTTGGTGTACACATTGCCAGCACCAGTTGTAATCATTAACTCACCTGGCTGAAATTCAGTAACTCCAGGCCCAACACTCTCAATGATGCCAGCTCCCTCGTGGCCCAGAACCACTGGGAAGCCATCTTTATGCATACCCTCAAACAGATGGTACAGGTCTGTGTGGCACACTCCAGTTGCCACAATCTGCACCAAAGATAGTGACCGAACAATAAAAACACTTTCGCTTGTTTCTTGGTTGGGAAATGTACTTTTTTTCATGCATTAGCAACTGACAGTTGGTTAAACCCTTTACCCAGAGAACTGTCCACTCGTAACACAACAACCATAAATGCTGCAGAGTTAGTAGGCTGGTCAAACTTTGGATTCAGCCATCGTACAGCCCCATGAGATGGGTGTGTATGTGTGTGTGAGTGTTAAGCTTAAAACAGTCATAGTAAGAAATAGCAAGTCAAGAGACTGGATATATCCACTAATGGAAATAACATTAGCCATAGCTCGCTAGCTAGCTGTAATTTCAGCCTAGAGAATCGACAGTCACTGGCTAAAACAGCAAAGTCCCGCATTTGTCTAACTAAAACTTAGAATCTTTATTTAAAAAAAAAAAAAAAAGTTATGATCTGGTTTGGCCCACAAACTTTGGCACTTAGGTCTGTAGATTTGTCATCGTCAACTTGTTGAAGGTTGAGAATTAATTTTTTTTTAAAAAAAGGTAGCACTTTCTATTAAATCTGTTTCTATAAAGCATTACAACACATTATGAACATACTGTATTTACAATGCATCATATGTGGTTATAGTTAACCCTAACCTTGCTTATAACTATCATTACACAGCACTATAGGCACATTATAATGCATTACAAGTATGTTCACAATGCATTATAGATGGATGCTTTAAGTAAAGTGTGACCTAAAAAAGAATTATTCACTTTCCACTGCAATGCCACTGACCATCTAGAATAACAAGACTTCACTGCGATGGTCTCATGTCAATACATGAGACCTCTAACTGCTACAAACTACAAATTCACTCAAAAGTGTTGTAAGACATTGCTCTGTGTGTACCTGAGTAGGTCTTGAAGGTTGACATTTCTTACCTTAATGCGGACCTCATTAGCCTGGGGTGGGGCCACCTCAATCTCCTCCATGACCAGAGGCTTGTTGGGCTCCCAGGCCACTGCTGCTTTGCACTTGATAATCTAGAGGGCAGCAGTACCACAGGAAATGTCACATTACTGAGTGCTGATATGATTGAGCTGTACTGGGATGGGTGCCCAGAAAGGCTCAATCGCAGTTTTCTAACCCCTCATGCACCCAAACTAGTATCATGTGTAATTTTATTAGCCTGACAAACAGCTGGAAGAGTTTAAATATTTCCTTCCATTGTGTTTCACTAATTCCAGTTGAATGTTAGAAAAATGGTTTCTGTTGTCTGTGCTATAATTTCCAAGCAAACACTCATCTAGAGGCATCAAATTGACTTAAATGCCCTTAGACAAATTTTCATCATAGTGAACATTATTGCATTTTTTTTTTCATGACATGGTTAAAAGTTTACCATCAGAGTAATTCACTGAGTAAGTCATTGTGCTGGGTCGTGGTCACATGTAATAGAGTGGTTAGCAATAATTTTTTTTTCATTTTCTATCTGGGTTTTTTTCCACATCGGAACAACAAAGAATTCGGCTCCCACTATTATCTTTTCCCACAACTCCTCAACTTCTGCCAATATCTACACGAGTGTCTGGAAAGTTCCTAACTCTATGCCAAGTCTAAAGGAAGCATGTGAGGACAACTATGCAAAGGAAAGTTCCTAACTCTATGCCAAGTCTAAAGGGAGCATGTGAGGACAACTAGGCAAAGGAAAAACAAATAGAGAGAGATTGTCTCTTTTTGAAATTGTTATGTATCAGATGGATTGCGGTAAAAATAACAATTCTAAGTTAGTTTGAGGGAAATAAGCATGCATGTGCAAAGAGAGTTGCATACAAACACTGGATGTAGAGCACTGAAACACATGATTGGGTATTACCTTGGTTTATTACACTCATTCACTCTTGAACCACTGAATTCATGTCTCACCCACAAACGTAAAGGCACTCAAGTTTAAAAACATTTGGATCACTTATGAATCTCATTACATTCAAAATCAACACTGCACAACTATCTAGTACACTTGACTATACTTCACAATAAGAGCTCATTCAAAACATTACAGCTGTTAGTTCATAAGAGTACTCCCATGTTAAATTATGTGCCTACCTTTCCAGCTGTTGCCATTTTTCCAGCAAAGTTGATGTCAAAAAGTGAGGGGGCGAGTTGAGAAAGAAAGAGCTTCGGGACTCGGAGACAGAGGAGGAGAGACCTTTGACTTGAGGTTTAAATACTGCTGCAAGTAAAGGCAGTTATGCAAACACTCGGATGGGCAGGGACTGTGACAGATTTAAATTTTACCTCAAGCTTTTATTTGTCCTCAGCAGTTCATGAATTATCTAGAGGACAAATAAAGGTGAAGATTAATGCTGTCATGATATCAGATTTTCACTACATGACAATCATTGTTTGAAGGGGTCACGAAAATGATATTAAAACAGTCGCTAAAGAAAAACTGTAGATATGCTATCGGTTAAATTTATTGTTTTTTGTGCCTTTTTTGGCATAAATTAACTGCAAAACATGAATGAAGGGAGGTTGAGAGATAGTCTGCAACCATCATTGTACAAATTTGTGTAAAGGGGACAATTTGATTAATTTTGCAGTTTTATGGTGGGTGGCAACCAACATTAGGGTGCAATACCCCAATAACTTTAACAAAGCAAGAACATGAAGGAACATAAATGGCTTGGCTTTATTATTAACATTATAGTATTGTTAACTTGATATCAATATTTCATTTGTAAATATCACCCCTACATTAAAGAAAGACAAAGACTTACTGTTTATATCTTTTAGTATGTTTCAGTTTTAACATTACAAGAGGAATGACTCTGAGGATGTGAGCTAACCAAAGTGTTTGGCAAAGCCAAAGCAATGTCTTAGGTAACAGGTTGTGGTTGGGGATATTTTAAAATGCACTAAGGACTGAACGGCCGACCTTTATCAACACAATAGCAACCAAATCTGGCAAATGAGCTTCCTTTAACCTGACCTATAGCTGATAAACTGTAACTGTAAACTGTAATGAAGTTGAAACAGCTTGGTTTTCATTGTTTTAATGACCTAATGATACCACTGACATGGGTGACACTTTACATATTGTTAATTTGCTGATATGTTGCAAATAGTGCATTTTCTATGATCATATGCATGGCAATTAGTCAACACACAGAACACTTCCAGTGTTATTTCTAAGTACTGTTGAAGACAAATAGGAGTAAGAGTCGAGCAAGACTGTAAAAGTGAACTATCCAAGCTATGACACTTCTTATAATCTGAACTCTTAGAAAATCATTTGCTTCAAAAGGCACTATATTAGAAAATAATTAACTAATGTGTGGTAACATGAACTCAACCATTTAATTGATTGCCTCTATTACTGGCACACGCTAGCACTTACAACAAAAGCTGCCAGAAATAGTGCTAACCATTAAATCTCGGGTTACCAAATAGTAAACTGAATGTTCTGAATAGCTCCTTCTCATTGAAACAATATAAACCTTGTACAAAATATTGGGACCTTTTTCCATCTTACACCATCAAAGCTCTTTGACAATAAAAAGGCATCAAGGTTTTTCTGCCTTTGTGCATTTCTTATTCAAGACCACAGTGGTTTAATAATGAAGATCAGGAACATGCCATGTTTTAGTAGATATAACTTCCAGGACTTAATAGATTATACACAATAGTACATACAGTGCGAATTGTTCTGATGTTTCTGCAGAGATCTAATTATTATCGGGAATAAAATCTGTAAGAAATCAGACAACAAGGTCTTATTATTATATTTTCGATATTAAAACATTTTAAATGCCTGCTTTTGGTATAATTGGATGATTTTCCTGTGTGCAAACTTAAAAATACTTGAAAGAAATTCTGTATCTGCATGAGTAACACTGGAACTCTTTGAGCTCCTGGATAATTTATCTGCAATTCCAAGATTCAGGTTTTTAGACATTTTTTACAGTTCTGTAAATAAACTAAAAATACATACATCTCCCGTTTACAATAACAGACAAACATTAATATTAGAAAAGAACAAAGAAAGTACTCCTCAGAGCCCAGACAGCTATGTTATGTTTCTCTGGAATTAATTGTTTTTTTTGACAACTTATATATATATATATAAAAAAAAAAGTTACATGTAGCAGAACAGTGTATAACATTGAGCACCACTGGCTGTGGCGCAGAGCAGCTTCAGTGACTATCCTTACTGTACATGCATCAGTATGATCAGCGAGTGGTTACACAACACCAGTCAGTGTGCATACACTACATGCAAGGGTGAATGTATGCATGTGGGATTTTACAGCTGCCTTTATTTAGGAGCACTGTGGTCCATTAGCACGATGTGAGAATAAACCAAAAGTTCAAAGGCCAGGTGTGTACATGGAAGAAAAACAAGATTAAAGTGCAGTAACGCACATATTAATACCTGAACCCATGCAAGTCAGCAAACAAACCCATCCCTGCTCACACAGATTAAGGTTATCACTTACTTTTGAGGCACAGCACAGCGATAGCAGTTTGTCTTACAGGATGGAAAACGACATTATCAGACATAAAGCAACAAAGTAATCACTCGTACAGGGTGGGAATAAAAGATATTAGAAACAGGGCTGAACCACATCCTGACTTGTTTAGTCCATACTGATTAGCTGTTCTTCTGTCGGGCCCAGAGATCCGAGTGTTTAAAAGAAATTTTAACTTTTAACACTTCCTGAGCTAACTAAACTGACCCTGTAGACTTAAACTTTATAGAACTGGGACTTTATACTAAGCTGATTGTTTGTTCTTTAAATACAAATTAAGACTAATTTGACAGTCACAACTTTGGCCGTATGATCGGAGAGTCGTGTTGTTGTCGGATGCACTTCAACTGTACAAATACACACTTAGTAGTCAAGTAGTTAATACACAATAACACTGAAGGATGCCAGTGATGGTGACATGTAACAGTGGGAACAAGAAGCTGGTCACAACACTGTGTAACAGACAGTTCAAGTTAAACAGACATTTCTCTCCATGTCTTCTCAATAACAGTTTTTTTTTTTACAATCAGTTTACATTATAATTTTGTTTTTTTTTTTAAGTTATTTGTGGTATTGTGGTATTGTTGTTAGTAAAATATCGCTTTTCATTATTTATCGATACACCTGATTGTATCTTTTGAAAATTATATGTCACGTTTAAAGCTACAACCCAGTTTAATCAATCAATGCCAACATTCAGAATGTTATAATTAGTTGAAACGTCAGTAGAGATGAAGCACAAAATACCTAAATGGATTATTTAAATTCTCTACAAAGGATGCAATTTAAAAACAAATAGGGATTTTCTTCTTGCATGTGGAAGGAATACATCTGTGCTTGATGATTTTGATGGATTCTGCTCATGCCATTAAATCAAGCTCTGTTTGCTGAAGAAATGCATCACATGGGTTTGCCTGTGTGTGTGGGCAAGTAACTCTCTGACGCTACGATAACATGAAGACCAACACACTCACTAGCTCGCAGGATCCATTTCAGTTTTGGCACTGTTGGACTGAAACACAGGTGACCCAGAGCTGGGGTTAGCAGAAGCAAAAAAAAAGTTCTCAAGCTGTGTTTCATGAATTTTTTAGGACTTTTATGAATGCTAATTATGCTAAGTCAGTTACTGTGAAGGAAATATTACACATTTAACACCCCGATAGCTCGAATTTAAAGAAATAGTTCATCTATTTGTGGTTTTATAGGGAGTTACAGGCTGAAATTATTTCTCTTTGGGCTAAATATAGCACCTGCTGGATGCAGTTTCGTATTCAAGAAGAGGAAGAAGCAGACCGCCTTTCTTAATTACTTATATTTTTTGAGTTATTTATCTTACAGTTGAAAGAATTATACTGCCTTGGTCTTCTATGTTTAGAGGGGAAGAAAATGACCAAAGCATATCTCCCAAAATTATAAAGTATTGCGGTCATCTCACTGATGAAGGTAATTATCTGCTGTTCACAACGTCATCAGTTTTCTTTTGTGCTATATCAGCACCACTGGTGATGGGCGTGCCATGCTCTGCTGTGCTGTATTTTTAGCCTGCCTAGAAGCACCAAGTGTGGAATTTCAACAATGTAATGTGATTAAAATTTCAGATAGTTTAAGAATGTGGAGTCCGGTCAGGCTGAAGGAGCAGTACAGTCTTTAGTTTTAACAGCAAGGCTTTTAAGACCGGTCTTATTATCCTAAAATAAACGGAGGGTTTTGTGTCTTGACATACGTACAAAACCACCTCCAGCGAAACTAAACGGCTTGGTAGAGTGCACAGCCAGGCGGATGTTAGGGTTATAATGTTTCAGAATCCAAATCCAAATGGTCTAAAGCCTTAAAGTTCACACTTGGTGCATTAATTACATAATAAGTACTATGATCTTTTTTTGGAGTATGTTTTGCCAACAAACGTATGTAAAGGGGTAAAATCTGGTCACTCACAAGGTCATGTGCAAACAGTGCAATGTCCAGTGCTCTCTGCTTTTGGCCTATAGCGTTAAATCGCTGATCTGGACAATGTTGGATGAACAAACAAGACTTGTTTTTTGACTGATGTTTAATCTATTTTTACGCTGTTAAAGTTCACTTTAGATCCATATTATGAAAAAGAATCCTTACAATATCAGAGCTGTTTGGAAACTTGACATTTGTCCACTTGACATACACAACCACAGAGATCAACATGACGAATGCTGCAAGACAGACACACACTTAAAAAAAAAATCTTAGACACAAAATTAAAAAAAAGTTATCAATGTACACAGGAAAAAGCAGAGATGCTGTTTTTCAGCATGTTCCCACAAGTTCTCCATGTTTAGATAAGGCAAAGTAGAATTAGATGACAGTTTTAAGTGTTTTTCCTTTTGTTGGGGGTTACATTATGGCAAGCTAGTGACAAGGGGCACCTGTGCACGTCTCAGTCCTAGTGGAAGACATGTGATCCATCTTGACCCACTCTGTATTTTCTGGGGTTGTTCAGGTTCACACCACTTCAGGAGAGGAGTAGTTCATCAGTCGTCAATGTCCTCGTACACATTATCGTCAAACGGCCGCGCCACAGACGGCTGTATTCTGTGTCGGGAGTACTTGAGCTGAAGAAGGTCTCCTACCTCACTGATGACACTCAGCGCCTGTTGAGACATTTATACAAGTAGAAAAGCTGTCACCACCAAGGGCAATAAAGCTACAGCAAGCAAGAGCTTTTATGGAAAACACACACCTATCTTGTCAGATTAAGTTTATCCCATGGGCTGAAACTTAAAACACTGCTAACTTTAATGCTGCAGATGGATCTAACTTTCCCGATTTTTCCAATACTACCAATTGGGTGTGAAATGAGGTCACCTTTAGGACCAGAGGAGATAATTTCAAACAGCTACGTCATCTTAACAGCAGCATTCAATCTAGCTGAGACTCTTCACTCAAGAGATGACAACCAGTCTAAAATGCGCGACTTCTGAGTCGTATAACTATATGGTCAACAATAACAATACTACTTTGGGCTGATTATGTGCAATGTGCATATGACTAAAAGTAATTTGGCAAAGTAGCCTGGCTGGATATGAACAAAGGACCCTGCAGTTGCATGATTCCCTCCTTTTGTTTTATTTATTTATTTAGTTTTTTTAGACACCATGAAAAAGCTTGTTTTGCTGACTGATTGACACTATTGCTCCCAATGCATGTATGAATACCTTAAATTTTACTTCCACTCTTAGTTTCCAACCCCTCATGCCTAGTGAGGTTCTGGACACTGCAAGCATTAAATGCTAGTTGTCCTACTGCAGAGGATAATCTAGATTGCTTCTTTACAATAATGGCAGCTCCATCAATTATTGATCAACTAACTCACATACTTAATCTTTGCCTTGCCTCTGGTAGACTGGAAAACTGCCCATGCAACTCCATTACATAAAGGAGGTACCACTTGATGACCCTAACTATTGTCCCATTTCCAAGCTTCCGTATCAGGCAAAAATTTTAGAATCCATAGTTAACAATCAACTCAGGTCCTATTTTATTAATAATTCAGTTCTTAACCCTTTGCAATCTGGATCGAAGTTGAACCATAGTACTATTACTGTGGTCACCAATGTCACAAATGACATCATAAATGTCTTAGATGGGAGGTTGCATTGTGTTGCCCTGTTTGTTAATCTCTCTGAGGCAGTAATTTGTTATTCTTCCAAAGCTTTCTTTATGAGAGACACAAGTGCGTAAAAGCGGGAAATATTCAATCCAATATGTCACCAATTTCAAAGGTTCAAAATTCAAAATTCAAAAGGTGTCTATTCAGAGTCCAGTCTTTTTTTACATAGTTTATATAAAAATGATACTGCTTCTGTGTTAAAAACTGTCAAGCCCATTTTTATGCTGACAACACAATTGTCTATTGTCTAACTTAGTCTTGACTTGAGTCTTTACAACTAGCTACTTAACAGCTGCAGGATGTGTTTAATGATCTGCAAACAGTACTTTTAAACTTTAAGCTTTTTCTAAACGCAGATAAGACTAAATTTATGTTATTCACTAGTGCAAAAAATGTTGTTGCAATCGGCCCCATCGAAAATGAGGGTCAAACTCAATGGGCCCCGAGTTCTAAATAAAGGTTAGAAATTAAATGAAAACTACATTGCTAGAAAGAGGGGAATGGCGGGGCCGGTTAATCATTCTCTGTGCGTTTGTCTCTCTAACTTGAAGTGTTTTTACATCACTGTGGTACTTTCATGAAGTCTTTTTATTGACATCATATGCCAGTCCCACTGTTGCCAAGCATGGCAACTAAATGCCGCTATTAGATCATGGCCACAAAAAGTCTCTCAAAAAATCTTTATGGTCTGTTCTTTAAGATGTCCATACAGACTAGTGTGATTTAAAATTTGCCTCCTGCTTCACGGTTAGTTCAGTAAAGTGAAAGATCATCATCAGATCATCCTCTATGTGTGTACATGTGTGAGTCTGTTAGAATGACAGGGCAATCCTGCGAAAGTTCAACGGCAGATAAAAGAAATACGCAAATCAGGATGACACATCAAAGTGTGAGAGAATGATACAGAGAGCAAGGCTAACAAAGAGATTTTAACATCATGACAGATAAAAGCACTACAGCACTACAACACTCCCACTCACTGTCTTCACTTCACTCTTTTATATTTATTTTCGAAGGGCAAGAAGAAGAACAGGAGTGGATGGAAGCCCATAATACAGCGGCCCTTCCTGGAGATGCATTATGCATCTGAGCCAATTGTGCTGGGAAGACACCCTGATTAGATAGGAGAAGGTTCAACTGCAGTATGAAATGATCCATATTCAAGTTTAAAACAAGAGAAACACTGATGTTTAAGACGGCGACTGGAAGACGCAGAGCTGGCAGGTCTGCATTGAGCTCAGTACAGTAGAGGAAGAACCCTGGTTGAGAAGAGTGGGCGGTTCTCTGATGTGTTGCCAAGAGCAATCAAGGCTGAACAGAGTGCACTTAGGCAGAGCAATACAACGAGTAAACAGGGCGGTTAGCGTGGAGGTTGGAACTGTAAACACAGGAAATACCCTGGGAATATTGTACATTAACCTGCTGAGCGTCGCGGCTGACACTTCACTGTCATTTCTGTGTGGTGTCACCTCAACTGAACTTTTCCTGATAAGTGTGACAGTTTGTCTTCATTGAGTCAGCTGCTGTAAGGACACCAGACACAAAGCTGGGAGGGTTTTAGTCGTATCTAGAGGCCAATTTATTGAGGTTACAAGAGATCACAACGTGTCTTTCCAATTATGCAGTTTTCCCACCCACTGGACTCCCCTTCTTCCCTTTAATGTCATCATGATCACTTCCAAGAGTTGCAAACAACCTGCAGGTCATCAACCTGAAAAGAGGGACATAATTGTTCAAGGGTATAACTTTGAACAAGATCAGTCTCCACTGGCACCAGCACGTACCGCTGAGACAAGCCCACCACACCGATGTTGGAATATTGGCATTTGCATCCTTCTTCTCCTTCTGGACTGAAAGCCAATTATCTGGCTAACAAGCTTTATGCTTGACAAAAATTGGATTTGTGAACAACTCTGTAATTAGTCAGAATCTTCCCAGCACAAGCACCTGTTAGTGTGTTTACTGACGTTTGGGACTAACAATTTTGATGACTAATTCTGACGAGGACGCATCGGAAAGCTCCGGCTCTCCGCAGAAAACACGATCTGTCAACTTGACATCCATCAAGTGATCCAGTGTGTTGGCACCATAACATCCCCATAACAACAGGTGTGTTTTTTTACTGAACAATTATGGATTGAGCCAGACCTTTCTCCCGTGTGGGCAGAGCACAGTGAGATCTGGTTACATAAGACTAGTCAATACACTCTGCAGTCTAAAAGCATTTCTTTTTCAAAGAAAACAAAGCAGGTTTTGCACACTGAATGTGTAGGAGCTGGAGAGGATCATAGGTAAGCACGAGTTTCAGCAATGAGAGTCGACAGCCATTGTGGGGCAATGATTTTTAGTGGCCAGAACTTAAAAATGTTAAAAACTGACATCATTTACAAAACCTCCAAAGGTGCTAAACCTTTTTCTTTTCCTGTCTGCAGAAAACCACAAACTTTATCTTTGATAAACATGTTTTTGTAGACAGGGTTTGGACATAAAGTAGGTAAACTAATGGTGAAAAAATATTCTAACTTGTCCGAGAGAATAAAAGTTTTTTGTTTTTTTTAAAAGCCATTTTAGGTGATAAATCCTATTCATCATTCGACTAAAAGCAGTTTGTTACCCTGTCGAGCATGTCTTTTGTGTGGGCGGCCGAGATGCAGAAGCGTGCTCGGGACTCAATGATGGGTGTGGCGGGGAAGCCCACGACCACCACGCCGATGCCCCTCTTCAGCATCTCCCTGCCAAACGCTCTGGTGGGACAAACATCAGGAGACATAGAGGAGCAAAAATGACATGAGGGCCGAACACAATGTGTTTCCATACAGGCAGAAACATGGCATGTCAGCTAACTGTTGACACTAGAAGAAAATACTTACAGAATTAAGCAATGATACACAAGATGAAAGACCTCAATCTGAGCACAAGCACACATAAACATTATAGATTACACTTTTTTTTTGCTGCTTTGTTCTTTTAAAAAATTTTCCAAAAACAAAAACATACATTGTTTTGTTCTGACTCTTGCTCTTTATTTGATGATTACCAAATTAGTGTCTTTTTCAAAGGCAAACATGTTCATAGTTTCATTTATGACTCTGTCATCATTAAATATCAATATCTGACATCCAATCAAATTAACCATCCCACAGATTGACTTAGAAGCTCCAGTGGATGTTAGTGCTTAAAGTTTCCAGACATCTTGTCAAACCTGGAGGCTCACCCTATCTTGGCGGGCATGTAGAGCATCATGGGTACGACAGGTGAGTCCTCGTTACCGTAGATGATGAAGCCCATTTCTCGAAGCCTCTTGCGGAAATAGACTGTGTTCTCTGCTAGCTGGCGCACACGGTCGCGGCCTTGGAGGGATAAAAAAACATGAAAGTGAGCAAGCATTGTAAATGGTGGCTTCTATAATGTGTTTATCAAGGATGTATTTTTAATAATAAGCTATTTAATTTACTGTGTGCTGTCCTCTATTTACGAGGTCATTTAGATGTTAGCATGTGACACACAGAATCTCATGTTCTTACGTAAACTTTGTGGATATTTGTGATGCTGTGCTGAATACTTCTTCATCATCATTTAGTCTAATTTATGAGCAAAAGTTTAAAAAAGTGCTGGATTTCAATAAACTATATATAAAGTGTCAGAGTTAAACAAAGTCCTCTCTCTTTTCCAAGCTTGTTTTTTTCCTTTTGCCAGATTTGATCTTTCTGGTTGTAGCAAAAACAGGAAAGAAAAATTATTTAGAGCTAGTCTGACGATGCTTTGAAAAGATGAAAAGAGAAAGTTGACAAGCAGCTGAAAACAATCACATTCATGAGCGAGTTTGAGAAAATATCTGACTGTTACAGCATGTAGGCACCGTAGGGAGATTCAGTTTCTTTGTAATGCTTTTCCCCCACAGGAGATCAGATGATTCACAAAGTTCTTTGAAATGCTAGTTTTGCGTCAAACACAAGACTGCAAACTCTGTTAAGATCGCATCCACTTTGGCTATTTAGAAAAAACTGTCACATGCAGATTGTTGCAAAGGCACGATGGTCCACATTTTCATTTGACCATGAAAATAACAAGAGACTGTGACAGCCACAGAAATGGAAAGTGTTTCTGTGCTACAAAAACCACAAAGGTAAAAATGATCTGGAGTAGCCTTCTGAAAATGGAGTCAGATGAGCGGCTCAACAAATCAAATAACAAGCAAGGACTTCACAGCCATCCAATGATAAACAAGCTGAGAAGCATTTAATGTACCATGTTTGCTAATTATTTTAGGTGTCGCACTACATTTACAACACAATTTATTATTAGTCAGTACCTATTCAGTATCAATGGAAAAACTGGAAGTTGATCTTGAATAATTCCGTCAAATACAGTCAAAGCAAAATTAATAAACAAAGAGGAAAGATCTTGCTGCAAACCAAAAGCTCTGGACTAACCTAAAACAACCATTTATCATATCTTAAACCAAAGCAAATTCCATGTTTTTTGAGGCCTTAAATGGTCTTCAATAGATCTTTGATTACTGTGATGTTCGTCCTGACCTTTGTTTCATTGGTGTGCAGTGACACCTGGTGGCAGTCGATGACAATTACGGCAGCTGTCAAATCAGGGAGCAACAAAGCCCGTCTGACTCTTGTCAC
>JAQFJB010000007.1:22134843-22146099 GCA_029874875.1 Naso minor
ACAGATGGATAGATAGATAGATAGATAGATAGATAGATAGATAGATAGATAGATAGATAGATAGATAGATAGATAGATAAAAACAGCCTCTGATTTTCCACTTCTGGGCCAGTAAGAGTCCTATTTTATCAATTTCAATGCTTGCTCATCCTGAGTAAGAACACAAAGCCACAAGATCATGTGAAACAGGTACGTACGCCTTTAAACGCTAAACTACGAATGAAAAACATAATTTCATTAGGGTATTTTGCAGTTGCTGCATTATCCTCTTTCTCCTGATGTGTCTACCAGTTTTCTCACATATAAAGTATTTTTTGAACATTATTTCATGGCCCTGGCTCGCCTGGAGTGTGAGGGGGAAGGCAAGGGTTAAACAGAATGTATGTAGAATGTATGTAGTTCTTCTCTGAAGGACAAGAGATTTTGAAGCTGCATGCCGAGACACAGGCAACACTGAAAAACAAATATTGTTGGGTTTCACATTATATCCCTTCTTCAGATAGATAGAGAGATCAAGTTTTAAAAAATGACTGAGTTTCCCTTTAAATAAAATGCGGAGTGTGTTACTCGTATTATGCAGAAATGACACAAAGCTACAAATTGTCACAAAGTCCTCGAGAGTAAATGATGACACATCTGCTGAACATAGCTATTTATGCAACCTTCCTTATCTTAAGGAACTTCGTTTACTCTAGAAGTGGGGAAAAATTATTCCCTACTCTCTGTTATAAAATGTGTTTCAAAAAACATGCTAGCAACAGCAGGCAGACAATGTTTTTGTCTTGTGTTTAAAAAGATGCTGAGAGGTTTCTACAGATGTCCAGACCATATTTTTTTTCACATTTTTACAATATGAATGATTGCTGACTTTTTGTTCTTCAATGATTCTTTGATTAACTATATTCCTGCAGAGTTTGGACTTCATGCCCTCAGTTGATAAATTTTGAATTTCTGCCCAGAGAAAACGAGATTTAGAGCCTCATTTGTTCCCTGTGCACTGCATTTGCTTATGATGTTGCTAACTTGACACTTTGCACTTATTTAATACGATACTGTTCAGAAATGAACCTCATTATTTTCTTTGACGTGATGTTGAGGTGATGTTCACTTCACATACTACACACAACCACACAACCACACACACACACACACGCACATCCAAACTGAGTCAAACATGCACACTTCCTGTGCAGGATTCGTGCTGATGTTCTCTTTCACTCGTGGGCTACACAAACACATCGCCACAGTTAGCCAGCACATGCTGACACACTCATTAAGCATTCCTTCTGGCTTCATGCGCAAAGGAAGAGGGGCAGCATAATTTACACACACACACACACATGCACGCGCACACACACACACGCACACACACACAACAACAACTATCTACTCTCAAGAACAATCCAATTACTTACATTACGTCCCTAATTCTAACCTTTCATTTAATCCATGAAATTGACATTTGATCTTACGTTGGTAAAACAAAGAAAATTACTTAAGATGAACAAAGAAATGCACACAAGATTGCACACACACACACAGAGTAAAATAATTAGTGTTCAGTTCATTACACCACAGTCCCTGAAGGCACAGATAATTCACATTGCGAAATCTGTTGCAGAAACACAGCATACTGTGTGTGTGTGTGTGTGTGTGTGCGTGTGCGTGTGTGTGTTTTATTTCACCATTAGGGACTGAAATGCTGGACCGCACAAGTTTAAGTGGCTGTTGGAGGGTATAGACTCGGTTTTTGGGTAATAATTTGAGATTCAGTTGTGCACATTGAGGGTAAGGGTTGATGCATGATGCAAAAGTGTCCAGGGATGTGTGTGTGTGTGTGTGTGTGTACCCATGGTACAAGATACACCAGCTCAGTTGTCATACGACCATATGGACAGCGTAAGACAGTCTGAGGGAACTCAGAGTGAGAAGACAATCTGATACTTCAGTGGGGGACCCCAGTAACGTACAAAATACTGCGTACTGCTTTAGTATGCAGTGTTTTCTTGTAGAATTGGTTTATTTTGCAGTATGAAGAGCCAGCCCACACTTAGGCTAGGTCTCTGAGCTTCTGTTTACTCTGGCATTTTATTTGCCAGATTTTACATCATTTAATTTAACAGCTAAGGGGGAAAAAGCTCTAACTAGCAGGTTGCTAACTGTCAGTTGGCTTGATAACTAACTACTAGCTTAAATCAAATTTATATTCAGTGTGTGACTCCTGTCTCATACTGTAACTGTCCGCATCTTAACGGAGTAGTTTAAAGGTTCAGATTTTCTGGCTCTCCCTTCCCTCAAAGGTTTTGTAGCAGTCAACAATGTAGATTCACAAGTTAAAGTTCACTAAAGACAGACTTCATACGAAGGGGAAAAAAAATGCAGATTTCTTTTACACTCCTGACCAAATCCACAGATGGCAACAATTTCAGTGAGATTTGTTTATTTCACCAGTGAAACGTTGGTGTGACTGGGCCTCCACTCTTCAACAGATGGTGACTTCACCTGGAACCAAAACAAGTCGAGAGCAGATGGCCATTTTTTCACTATTAGATGACACACACAGGTATGTTTAAAGTTTTGTTAACTCTATGAAATATTCTGGATCATATAGCAAAGTGTCTCGTTAACAAATCAAACCTGGACTTCTGTAAAAAAATATTTTCATTGGTCAAACTACCTTTCACGTTTTCCCCCATCTCTTTGATTTCCTCAGTCTGTCCAACAGTCTCTCACTTTTGTTTTCTTTTTCCTGTAATAAATCAACGGTTTCCCTCAGTTTGGTAGTTTGGTTCTTGTTTCTTAGGTAAGCTACCTCTGCCTCTCGGCTGATGCTTTGATCAGATGACTCAGACTTCTGCTGGGGCTTCATCCCATGGCCTCCTTTGGAGTAATCTGGCAGGTTCTGTTATTCAGTCATGTGACACTTAAATCTTTATTAATAAATGTTACACCAATGATTATCTTAAATCTTCAATACACAAAATAATTGCTCCCCTCACAAAACTGCAGTGAATCTCCAGAACTATAAAACACATAATTAGAGAAACAGAGAGGGAAGTAAAGAGACAGGGGCTAAAGGGAGAGAAAACAAGGGGGAATAAAGAGGGATAACCCCCTTTAAAGCCTCTTACCGCAGAGCGTTCACAGCTTAAGAAAGGCATTGGAAGGTCAGTCATGTAGGTGTGAACCAGGACACTACAGGCAAACTTTTAAAAGAGGAGGACTGCAGATGTGTGAGCTCCCTGTAGCTGCATAGGACAGCTGTACAGTGGAGGCAAAAATCTTTTAACACAAATTAAAGTGGGAGCATTGTTTCCCTCCCATCTTCTCGTATGACCCTCCAGCAACTCAGGTTCCTGTTTAAATATTCACCTGATGTCCCTGGCGTCATCAGCTATTGAAATTTAAAACCAAGCAGAGAACCTGAATGTAATAAGAGTGTGGTGGGGGGGGGGTTAATCCCCCAGGAGTTTGTATCTCGGTCTCTTTAATTAAATAACCCTTAATTTTGTCAGGATGACACACGTCTGTTGAATTGACTAAATCACTAATAATTTAAGGTCTAATAGTGAGGGCCCAGCACTCCTGGAAAATACAGAATAAACACTCAAATCTGCTCACAAAGGTCAGTAATGATTCACCGTCAGTTCAGTCAGCTCAATCCACCTCATTAAAAGAGCGAAGTCTGATAACTGAAGTCAGAACATCCATCTGCAATTGCCTGTCAGAACTGTTTCATGTCAAACAATTTTCAGTAATTTAATTACAAACCTAATCCATTTCCTGCGTTGATGTTAACTGAAAGTGACTTAATCAATACTGGTTGTGGCCCCCATGTCCCTTTCTTATACTTTAGGAACAGGGACATGATAGTAGAGTTTTTTCATTTGGGTTTTTGACATTTAACTAGGTCACGATGCATTATAACTTAATATGGTAGATGTGTTATTTATGAGAACTTAGTGCGCTTACCAGTTTGGTTGTTTGTTTCAGTGGGTGTGAAAGCTGTCAACTGAACTCTGGTGTTGACGAATCTTAACTAATTAACTTGGATAAGTACTCAGTTTGGAGGAAGATCACAACCAGCCAATTGATGTCAAATATGGGGACATGCACCCTTTGTGGGGAATGATGAAAGGACATATAGGCCTACATTTCTACAGTCTGCAACCTGTTACCAAGACCACCAGATCAAATATGCTACAACCTACAGAAAAACAAACAAAAACACGAACCTTGGCGGTCTTGAACCATAAGATGCTGGGGCAGTTTGTTTCTGCTGTGAAACCCAACAGACCAGTCACTTCATATTGAATTGATAGAATTGTTAATTTTTCACAAATTCAAAGCTAAATTATGACAACTTTACTGTTTACTGTTATTCCTACTTTAATTCACGTGCTGGTGATGGGAACAGTCAAGGATCAGGTCGATACTGTTAGGGTATGGTATGGTATCATTTGGTATGATTACACATATCAGCAAATGAGATCTCAAAAGAAGCTCAAGCATTACATTAGAGGTGAGCTGAGCTTTTATCTCTCAAAAAACAAGTGTGTGTAATTCCTGACAGACTAACCACGCTAAAACTATCTGTGCAATGTTGCCTCCATGTCAGGTTTACACCTCTCTTCAATACAAGAGCAGCAACGCGTAATTTATTCTTGGGTCCAGACCAATTACTGAACTGCTGTCCTGGAAGTTTTTGTTCTGATGTAGGGGATTAAGCTAGCAGTGTGTAAAGTTGATGAAATTAACATTATAAAAAGAACAGTTCTGGTCTTTGATTCTGATTGGCTGAGCTATGTTCCAGGCCGTCTACAAACACACAGCTGTGACCGCATTGCAACAGTATAACCGCGCCAGTCAAACAAGCTGTTTCAAAATATCAGATTTTGTCATTAATTTTGATTTTCTGGGAGGGCTAAACCTAGTAGTGGAAAGAGATGGACAGGATGGAGGAGGAAGAGAAAAAAAGAAAGAAGACGCGCTGAAATTAATGAGAGAGGCATTCAAGAGCTGGAAAAGTCAAGAAACAGACGTCATCCATTAACCATAATGAGTACTTTTATTTCTATTACTTTGAATATGTTTTGATACCAAAACTTGCATGTACTATGTATTTTTGCTTAAGTGGAGTTTGAAAACAGGACTTTTTACAAATATTTTGAAATTGTGATTTTGCATATTGCACTCCATTCATTGGTTCCCTTGGCAACTATCTAACTTGCCCTTACCGCCTGCTAAATTCTGGATGTGGATTTGGATAAACACCATATTTTCCAAGAGTTTCTGAAAAGTGTGTGATTTTAAATTTGTTCCTAGGGTTTTGGTCCTTTCACTAATACTTCACTCGGCACTAATATTTGAATATGTTATCATTTTAACAAAGACAAAATAAGGACTAGTTTTGTTAGCACTTCACAACTATATATCCCATGAGTCTTAATCCTTGGCATACTGGTGTCAAGGCCTCAGGGGAAGCACATTTTCAGAATTGTTTGCTCTCATAAGTATGTAGAAGTCTTGAAAAAGTGGAGTGGTTTGAATTTAAGACGTTTTTGGACCACTGGGACCATTTCATAGGAACTTAGTTCTAAGAACCTCCTGATTAATTGCATCTGCACCGCAGAAACTGTAAACTATTATAGCCCTTAGGACTATGTTTTGAGGAACTTTTTTAGATCCAACTCCAGGGCAGATACTTTTGCCGCACATGAGGAACTATAGTGAAGTAAGTGCACATTGATTGGTTGAAATCAGGAGCCAGTGTCAGCAACCGCCGTTTGAAAAACCCGACAGCTGTATTAACAAGACGACACAAACTATGAACCAGAGCTCGCAATGAGATCGTCTTTTTTCTGGTGTTTAATCTTCTTTGAGATTTTATGGCGTTCAGCACGAGACTCATGGTATCTTATCACCACATACTGGAGCAGTAATGCAGTAATTGTAGCTTTCATTTGTTGTTGTGAAGTTAACATTGTTGTCACATAGAAGTGATGTTAGTGTACCAACTGCTGGCCAGTTCACGTAGCTTACATAGGGGGCTCCTGCAAATGCCAACAGAAAAAAAGCCTTTTAAGGTGTTTATTTCCCCAGGTACTCCTTAGTCAACGGTTCCTCTCAAAAAGTTCCTAGAACAGTTGGTCCAAAAATGCCTTTAGATTCTATTTCTTACTTAATAGCCAGACAGTGTGTTCCTGCTTGTACGTGTGTGTGTGTGTAAATGTTTTTTGCCAAACACCGATGAATCACACAACAAAAATGAGACTCTTCAATTGTTTTAATTAAATGCTACCATTTATCTGTGATGGTTTGCAATGGGAAATTGTCTTTTTCTAATGAAATGATGAGATAATGGGAGAAACAGTTGATGGCAAAAAACACCAGATGAGAGGTGATTGTGATCTTCCACAAATATTGTCTTTCCTGGTTGAAAGCAGCAATGTCAATACAAACCTTATTGCTGCAGTGCCAAAACCAAATTATATGATAACCTCATCCTCACTAAATATGCAGAGACCAAATGCATTTTCTCAGAAGTATATTTTCAAAATATATGTACATAAACCACGCGTTTCACATTACCAGTTTTCATTTTATCCCTTTTTTATTTTACACAACATAACAACACAGTACATGTTGTCTTTTTCTGTACAGAAGCTTCCCGGGAGCTCGTGACCAACACAGGCTGTAATATACCAATGTCAGTGAAAAGCTCACAGGGTTTTTATGTTCTTTTTTATTTTTCCCTTTAAAAAATATCAATTTCATAAGAGGTACGTTAAAGTCTTCGTCTGTTTGTTACTTTTGTCTCAGTTTGTGTCTGTCTACATGTCCAGAAAGGTCTGTACTCCACAGTAGGTAAGAAAGGCTATGTGTGAAATTTCTTCCTTTGTTTGTCCCCTCTGTCTTAATCCCTCTTTTGTGAAGCGTGGTGGAGTCCTTGATCCGGGTTCTGTCAGCTGTGAGAGGGTCTGTTAGTGCAAAAGAAGGCACCGACTGCTATTCTCTTGCCACGGTTTGGACACACCTCTTGTGGGCATGTGAGTGTAAGAATGGTGCGCTTTTCAGTTCTCGTATAGTTTTTTTGATTTCTCTTTTTTCCTGTAATAATTCCTCTTTTGTGGTATTTTCTGATAAGGTGAGTGTGAATCTGAAAATGACGTGGCGAGCCCATTGTCTTGTTCTCTTTTGTGCTATAAAGTGGAACCAACGAGACAACTCGAGGACGCTACGAGACAAGGCGAGTTATCCACTCGCGGAATGAAGGACTGAAAAGCAGATTGAAAACCGTCAAAGTGAAAAAACTGTAAACTGAACACAAGGAATTGTGGAGAAAGATTACGAAATAAAATAAAAAAATAGCAGGCTGAAAATGAAAAAGTACGCGCACACTTTTACCCAGAAATTCGCAGTCATCAGCTCACACGTCTATAACAAAGGTTTCAACAAGAACACACACATACACGCCAAAAACACACAACACACCATTTTGTATGTCACAAACACACTTTTGTTTGTTAGCCTTCGCTTACACACCTCTTAACAAATTCAAACTAACACACACACACACACACACTCCAACATTACTGCAGGCACACTCTCATACAAATGATGAACAATAAACCAAAGTTTATTTGATGGTTGCAGACTGGCTGTGATGGTTCAAGTTCAAACGGTGCTTTCTAAGATCCAGTCTGAATCACACCTCCCTTTGTCTGAGTCTCCATCTCCATCTTTTGGGAGTAGCATCCCGCTCATTGATTGGCTCCTTTTGTTTCGCATTATGCGCCCTAATTTGGGCGCTCCTCCTCCCTGATGGGACGAGTGAGTCTTTAAGCCTCCTCCATCGCTGAGCGAGTACCTCCTCCTCGCTCTGCTCCTCCCTCCTTCCTCCACAGGGAGAGTCTGGTACTTGGCGGAGGTGGAGGTGCGAGGAGCTCTGCGCAGGATGGGTGTCTCTCTAAATCGGATGGAGGGGACGGGGCTCGGAGTAGCAAGAGGGCTGGAGAAAGGGGAGGGAGTGTAGGGAGGTGGGGCTTGATTTAGTGAAGTGGAGTTGTTGCGGTTGGTGTTGAGGTTTTCCAGAGGGGTGGAGGGCGGCAGGAGAGCAGAGGAGGCGGCGGAAGAGGCAGTGGAAGGTGGGCGAGGGGAGGAGGGGAGATTTTCAGGAGTAGCCGAGGTGTTCGAGCAAGCAGAGCCTGGCTTACTCGGAGCAGGCTTGCGCTTTGGCTTGCTCAGTGAACCAGAAGTTGCCGTGGGTGATGAGACGGCGGCTTGAGCTCTCTCTTCGCCCGCTTTGTCCCGTTCCTCGGCTCCAGCCGTTGGGCTTCTTGCTGCCCAAGGCTGGCTGAGAACTGACGTAGTGGTGGAGCAGTCAGGCAGGGAAGAGTCGGACGACTGAGTCATCGTATCCTTGCCCCCTCCTCCTCCTCCTGCTCCGCTTCTTTTCTTTGAGCCTCCCGAGAGGTCGTCTAATCCGATTGAGCCGTGTTTAGAGGCGCTGGGAGTCACAGTGCATCCCTGTGACTGCTGCCCGTTGGTCTGTGAGTGAACGTTGGTCATCGACATTGAAACGCCTTTACCACCCTCACCAGGGTTACACACCTGTGGAAAAACAAATGAAGGCAATGAGGGCTTCTTATTTTGTATACTTTTTTGAATGAAGTAAAGTGTATCATAATGGCAAAAACATTACCAGCAGTATTGATCATATTGTGGAACAAATGTTTTCATTATTTTTGTTGAGCTCAAACCTTTTCCTTTTCTTTAGCTTAAAGCAACACTATGTAACTTTTCACTGCGAACCATGGCTTTGAGAAAGGAAACGTAACGATGCATGTTCATACGTCGAATAAAACAGCAATTTTAGTAAAACCAGTTCATATTTTATGGAGAAAATGTCCTCTGGTTTTCCCTCCGATGTCCTACGACTGCTCTGCCTCAACTCTGTTATTCATGGAGGTCCCTGAAAGCAACATGTAGGCTGCCCGCAGAGTGAAGCTGCAGCTGCAGCTGCAGCACCGGGTTGTTGCTGGTGACATCAGAGGGAAAACCAGAGGACATTTTTTCCATAAAATATGACCAGGTTTTACTAAAATTGCTGCTTTATGCGACGTATGAAAGTGCACGGTTAAGTTTTGTCTCTCAAAGCCACGGTTGGTGGTCAAAGTTACATAGTGTTGCTTTAAATGATATAGATGATTAGAGACTTTGATAATATGAACAGGAATATTTTTAAATAAACGAATTACAGAACAGTGACTATTAACTTAAATTTGATCGTATTTTCTAGTCTAAAATGTGTGCAGACCCTTTCCACAATTAAAGTTAAGCTAACCTTAAAAGGTTGGGATGATTAAAAATAACCAATACTGAATATAAATGATACAGCATTTACTATGTAGGAACTCAAAGTGGTGAAATAGTAGTAATAGTATTATAAACTGTGAACTATTTAGATAAAATGATGATGCAAATTGACAATTCTGAATTACAGAGAACCCAAAAGCCTTGTGGTTGGGGAGGATACTATCCGACATCAACATGACCACTTTGACACCAGCTGGGCACCTTTAGTACATCGATAGCTTTTCAGTATCGCTGTGTGATGAGGGTAAAATGCACATATAAATAAAATATTTTTGATTAAATTAGAAAGAAGAGGAATAATAGGAAAGTGAATTAAACAAACAAATGATATTGAGGTACAGAGAATTGGTGGGATTTGGTTAGGTGATGTGATATGATGTATTTTAAATAGTAAACAATATCTTGTGTTGTCATTTAATCAGAATTATGACAGGCAAACACACTGTTACTAATGCCAATCTTCTCACAAAATGAAAAGCACTCTCCTCTTATTTTCTCGTCTTTCTGGCCGGAGAGGATTAAGCGAGACAAAAAGAGACCCACCTTGTACCGTATCATCAGGATGATGATGAAAACGAGCACAGAGGCCACTATTATCCCACCGATGATTATGATCATAGTCCCGCCGAGGAACTGAGACTGCATAAAATGACACCTCATGTACTCTGACTCAGTGGTGAACTGCACACAGCCAACCACACGTGTTGCTGTGAGGGAGGTGATGACATCATCGTAGATGGCCAAAACGCAGAGGTCATACTGGGTCCCTGCTGCCAGGTTATTGACCAAAAAGTTCTTGCTTGATGGGGGGATCATTCTGCAGAGACAGAGGGGATTGAAGAGGGAGGGGGAGACAGGAAATACAAATGTTTAGTCGTTGAGACGCTGGAGTAAATGCACATTGAGGAAAAACAATGCGTAGAGCACAGTGTGTTATTGCTGGAGCATTTCTCTACTTAAAGTTTGGGTTCAATAGTGTTGGAGCACAAGTTTTCCTGGATTTCCTTTTACCTTACATACAGTGGTGTGACAAGATGTTTTTAGCTACACTTAAAGAGTGAAACAATTTTGAAACCTTAATCACTCTTTCATGGTCATGGCCCTTAGAAAGTGTTAAAAATGAAGTTTGGGCCATTTGGAGGACGCAAAAGCGGACACACACCGACATATTTGGACCTTTTCAGCTGAAATCTTTAACAAGTTAGCAGTCTGTTGCCTCGCGCCCATTTGCAGTTTTCTTCCCAATGTGAGTCCAATAATCTCTATCCTTTAGCTCTATTTTGGTCACCACCAACTCTTGAATAAGTTATCTGGCTGTTCTACTGTGTTCACCAGCAAGCTGCAAACTGCACCTGTCTTAGAGATTAGAAGAAAACAAAGAACTCCTCTCAGTTTCTTCCTCTCGGCTCAAGAGCTATACTAAAATATGAATCGTACAAACTATACTCAGTAGTAAACCATAAACAATAAACATTGTTTGGTGCTGGCCATGTATCATACAGAGGGTTTTTAGAACGCTTTTGCTGAATGTGCTGCATCTGAAAACATGTTAAATGGTCATAAGAACACTGTGACAGCGATCTTAAAGGGGTCATATTATGCCTTTCTGTCTATTTCAACCTATAAATGATGTTACAAAGTCAGATTGCCATTTTAAATGATGCTGTATTATGAAATAATGAGGTAAGGGTATGTGGCAGTAATCCCTGCAGACTGTTTCTACTGGTTCTGAACCGTTCTCATCATATTTTTAAGTCTCAGACCACTAGAGTGTCACGGTGCGCTGGGCTTTTCTATAGGCTCATCTGGAAGGTGTGTGTTTGAACTGGCCAATCAGAGCAGAGTGAGCCTTTAGAGGCGGGGCAGGAGCTAAAACAG
>JAQFJB010000007.1:22153525-22165362 GCA_029874875.1 Naso minor
TGTTCAATAAAACCAGCGAGGTGTAAAGGCCAAAGACTGTATGTACTGCTTCTGCTATAGTAGGTCATGTGTAAAAGGTCAGAACATTATTTCACTGACATCAGCCTTCCCTTGACCTGACCCTAATACGAGGGGTCAAGAGCCGAGGCTGAGAGTATAGCTTCGCTGACGACTCAATTTTCTCAAAACCTATAGTTTCCCTCAATGAAAGATACCATAAATAAAGTATAGTGCTCCGTATTAGTGCCTTTATGACATAATTTTGAGTTGACATAAAAGTTATCAGAAAAAGTCCAGAAAACAGTTCGAAAAGTGCAATTCACATGACTTGGGGACCTTGGAAAGGTGAGCAGTGAATAACGTGGAAACATATTTCAATTCACCTTTAGTATGAAGATAGTTATTAAGATACAAAAAGCTGAATCTCTTAGTCTAAGGGCTGAATGGATTGAGGAGTTTATTTATTTGCGATTGTAAATATATGTCAATTAAATTCAATGACTGTAGCACCATAAGGGCTTTAGTTTTAAACAAGGTCTGCAAGAATCATTTTAAACTTAATTCTGCAGAACAGAGTAACAATAATACATTAGCAGCTGCTTGTTGTTGAGGTCCTCCCAGGGTCCAAATCAGTCCATCAGATAAAAGTCACTTTGAAATTTACTTGAATTTCGCTCACACTTCAGATATCACATTAGTGTTGCACTCCGCTTTACTCTCTGTGGAATCCTCTAATCAAAGTGGCAGAGGACAGAATAAATAGGAAGGAAAAACGAAGGTCATGAAGTTCTCCATTAGCAAAAGAGCTTTACTACGTTTCAAAAACTGAGTAGCAGAGGGTATCTGGTACATTTATAGAAATGACTGGAGCCATAATGGTAACTTCATTCAAAGCAAGTTTAAACTGAAGTTTTTTAAAGAGAGGCTAATAAATTCAAAAATAGTTTTTCAAATCCAAAATTCAAGAACTTATTGCATATGAAACTGAGGTTTGGCCCTGAATCGTACATCACGTATCTTTTTAATAAAGAAGCTCTTTAGATCTGTCATTGCACAGTTGAAAGCTGCTGTCCTTTCTCTCTCACTAACAGAAGTTGGTAGATTTAGAAATATTCATCTTATCGTCTGAGCTGTTTGGTTTGGGGAAAAAGTGAGTCCCATTTACTTTACTACTGTACAAATTTATATGATTTAAGGGAGTAAATAATCCATGTAACCAGGGAAGTACTAAGAGTACCATCGATTAGTTACAAATGCTGCTGCAATGGGGTTTACATTGGTGACCAGCTGGGAAGTAGGCCTGCCTCCGGAACAGAAATACAATACTCAAGCAGGAGCAGTGGTGTTAAAACACCAGTACTGTATCAATGAACATCTGCCTGTCTCAAGTATCCTTGAGGAAGAACTTGAATCCCCCTCAGCTCCGGGCCTGCTGTTCTGCAGCTGACCCTGACCTCACTGCGGAAGGAGTTTAGGGTGGGGTTTCCCTGCAGGATTTATTACAAAAAGCATTCCAACTATTATATCCCATATGTGCAGTGTTTTGCATGTTTAGAGGGCTGACATACCTGGGAGGATATGTCTGTGAAATGCTCGAAGCTATGACTCACTCGTCCATGTGTTTACACAGAGAGCTGAATTTAAAATGGGAAGGAAGCATTCAAAAATCCTCCCTACACTCAGGAGCATTATGTTGGTGGTGGTGGGGGGGAGTAAAGTGCAGAAATGTCAATGAGCGGCAAGTCAATAAGCTCTTTTTGAAACTGAAAAGTAAATGCCCAGTCTGCGACAATAGGACCAATCTTTCCCTGTCTGTCATTCTCTCTCCCTCCTGCTCTCACCTCTATGTTTTCCTCTTTTGTGTTTTCTTTTCTCATTCTCCAGCCCTCTTCTCTTTCTCCTCTGTGTTTGGGTAATTAAAAAAAAAAAAAAATCAATTGGGTTGCTTCTATGTCCCAGCAGAGGTATTGAATGGAAATCAATCTGCTATCTAAAGACAAGAGGGCTGCGAAATAACACGGAGTACCACAAATGACTTTAGCGCTTAATATTGTGGAAGAAAAAGAAAAATGGAGAAGAGAGCCAAAGGGAGAGGAGAGGATTTAAAGACAAGAAGAAAGAAATACTTTGAATGGCTTGACAGAGCGAGGAAGGATCAGTGTGGGTGGTGAAAGGCTGTCTAATCAGCCCTCCTTCGTGGCCCCACAGGAAAGTGTTTGTTTTTGTGGCCGTCATGCTCTCAAACTTAATACCGTGCAACAAGTATTTGAAAGTCTGGGGCTAAAAGTATAAATGCAGCCTTTTGAAGGATGAGAAGTTTGGTGTGCATTTGTAAATAACAGGACGAGTGACAGAAAAATATATAGATGGAAAGGAAAGCACATGAAAAGCAATGATGTTATCTTTGGAAGACAGACAGCTTTAAACCCCATCGGCGCCATCTCTGGATGATGCATTCTCTGCATGGGGTTAAGTGTTGATGAATAATGTTCACAGATTAGTAAAGCATGAAAGGCAGATAGTACCAGCAGATTCCTTTATGAATGATTGCTGTTTGTTAATTATATATTGGAGTCGTCGCAGAGAGATAAATGCTGTGAGAGAGCAAGGATCACAAATCCATCACCATCATAGTGAATAAAAATCAGTTGTCAGAGAAGAATTTTTTAATGACAACCTGGAGCATTGTCATCATTGTGACCCACACGGTCAATCCCAACACTCCTTCAGCTTTTGATAATGATGCGTACTGATGAAGTATGTATGAGGATTAGTGGTAATATGAAAGGCAGATAATATTGGCAGTTCCCCCTGAAAGTTCCCTGTGTTTGTTAATTCCCTTCTCCCCAATTTCACTGGGGTAAATATTTAGCTCAAATAACAATCATTCCCTGCAAGATCAATCTTAGTGTTGTAATCCTGAGTAAACAGCAAATGTCAAGAGGGACTAGCAGAGCTCTCCCCGTTAGGATCGTCCTGATGAGTCAGCCGCACGGGGGCTTCGTTGTTTTGGCGGCTTTGACAGAGGATCATCAAATTTCTAATGTCACAATTTGTCTGGCATCTTTTGCTATCCATCCCTGTCTCATCAGCACGTTGGTCTAATTTGCCCTGAAATGAGCTGTCTGTCTCTGCTGTCACGGAGCAAATAACAACATATAGTCTTTTCATATGTTCTGACAAAAATAATGCTAATAGCTTTGGACATTACCATGATTTCTCTTTGACAAGAAACAGTAAGAAACGTATGCACATTCAACTTTGTCAATCTAACTTTTGTCACATTTCATCATTTAATAGTTTTTTTAAAATGGTTTTTTATTTGCCGTTTACTTCTTTCTATTTTGCAGACAGAATCAACACACTGTAGCACCCTCAGACTGCCAGAGGGCCCCATAGTGACTCCTTTGTAGCACCCTTGTTCAGCAATTTAAGTAGGCCTTGTAATAAGCTCTTAGCTTCCTAGTAGCACCCTTGTTTTTACCTCATAGCACACTTTCTGTGTCTAGTGCCCTCCTAGCATTCCTGTAGCACTCTTATAGCACCCATATAGCACTCTTGTGCATCGCATTTGGGCCACCGTAGCACACATGTTATGCCCTTTGAAGCCCCCTCAATTTCCTCCCCTAAGTGCCCCTGTATCGCCCTCATAGTGCATTTGTTGAGCCCAGCTGCAGTTCTATTGTGCCCTTGTAGCACCCTTTGAGCTTGCCCATAGCGACCCTCCAACAACCCTGTAGTGGCTCTGTAACACCTTTGTTGTGCCCTCGTATCACCCCTGCATTGCCCTCTTAGCGCTCTCATAGCATCCTGGGAGTGACAGGGTTCCGGCAAGTTCATTAGAGTTACATCTTATCTACTGTAATCTAATCTAAACAGTCCAGACTTGGGTTGCTCTCCACCTCCACTCTAGTCATATCATTATCCTGTTTCCACTGTGCAGACTGTCTGACTCTACTGTGATAAACGTCATGGCGACGCAGTGATTCCGTCAATCTTACCTGTAAACCAGCGAATCATCTTGGCTCCCATTGTACTGGATCTGGAACATCCTAATGCCTGGAATATTCCTCTGGAAGTTGAACTTGATCAGTGCTGTTGATGATGTGGCCTCAGCCGTCACCACCCTCTTATCCACCCCGCTCTTCACGTCACCAGTCACATTGTTCCCATTGGCTCCGCCTCGGGTTGACGTGGAAATATCTGACGAACCTGGGTCAGGCTCCTGGATGTTGTTGGTGTTGTTGGAGATGTGGGGGAGTTTTATAATAACCAGGTCTACTGTCTGGTGGGCTTCACCGGCAGGATTGGAGGAGATGCAGGTAAAGGAGCCGGTGTCTTTCACAGTACTAATGAGGATGTCGAGAGTCCCATTGGTGTAGACCAATGTTCTGGAGGAGTTAGATACCAGTTTGCCCTCAGGAGATATCCAGTGAATGGCCGGCTCTGGGTCACCTCTTGCCTTACACCTTCAAAGAGAGAATACAAGTGGAGTGGAACATATTAAAAACAAGAAAACAATACAGAAGAAGAACCTTCTCTATTTACTTAAATAGGTGAAAAAGTCTAAATATTGTCTTCTGTGTTAAAAGACACCATGATTTAAGTTAGAATGAACCTAAAAGGACAGCCTGAACTACAGTGCGTTTTGTTTTACAGACATATTGAACATAAACATTGTTCCCAGTACCTATGAGACAATGAAGTAGGCACAAAAGAAAGGGACAGACGACAGAAAGATATGGATACAAAGTATACTTCCAAGTAGTTTCCTTAATTAGTATGTCTATTATGAGTATAACTACATGGTACAGTTACTATAGAAAATGTTTTGGACTATAAAGTTTTGAATGAATGTTTGTTTTGTTAGCAACAGAGAATAATTTCAATACTTAATCAAAATACCACTGTTATAAATTTTAAAAAACAGCCCATCATGTTTCCTGAGCCAAGGATATTTTTTAAAAATTGTCTGACCTAACCAACAGACCTGAAACCTAAAAAAAACCCAAAACATCACTTTCCGCTAGTGCTAAATTAGTTATGATTGTGTGCGTACAATAAACTGAAGAACTACATGTGTGGCTCATTCATTAATGTTTATGTGGTTCAGTCATGAAGCAGAGATGCCAGACTTTTAGGCCATGAAACAACTTAGCCATTCATTGTACAAAACGGAACATGATTCATGCACAGTATTATTTAGAAAGTAGAGAAAATTTCTCCTCTATTAATACATGTGGATTTCTTACAATGACCTTTTGTCCAGGAGCATAAATGAATGGGAATGGGTGCAACAATAAAGTACTTCAAATTTATCGAAATTAGAAACAGCTGGCACAAATGCCAGTGGGTTCACTGTGACCCCTCTCATTGTGATTGAAGAAAGGTGCTTTGAAAATAATTCTCAGGAAGTGTGGTGATTTTCATGGGACTTGACTGCAGAGTTACATTGCCCTCATTCTCCAAAAAATACGGTTGACAATGTCTATATCTGTTAAACAAAGTTTAGGCTATTGTTGAAATGAAAATGGACAAATGAAAGCAGTCCAGTCATGCATTTGAGAGGCATTACGAAGAACTTAAAAATAATTTGATAAAATAAAGGCTGGATGAACCAGGAGATGCAGAATATTATCAATAACCATAACCATGTACTACTATGTTTTTCTGGCTTTTGGTAGTTTGATGCATTACAATTGATGCTGCAGAAGATTAGAAACGTTAGCTGGGTTGACCCACTGATAACCCTCTATTTATACCTCAAATATGGAGCTGAAGTCAAGACACAATGAAGAAAAGAGAATAATAGCATCTCATTGATTTCCTTTTCCCCCTGTTTCTAAATTTCATCATTATTCCATATTTGAAAACATCTATCATGATTGGAAGTGTGTGACCAATATATATGCAAATGAGGTAATCATCGCCTCTCAGACCTGTTGTTGTCTTGATTTAGTTTTGCCCACCTTAAAATTTAAGCATGATGTCCCTCTCTAGTGCGTCATTCAATGGTAGAGCTTTTCATTTATTCCTGAGTGGCTTGTAAACAAAACGCACAACTACAGGAATTAATGCAGGGTGTGTGTGTGTCTGAGTCTGCGTGCTAGTCAGGTGGGACAGAGTTGCAAAGTGATTGTAAGATAATGACTGTTTTTCATGCATCTCAGCTCAAAGCAGATGTGAATACCTGAGTGCGACTCTCTGCCCTTCGAGCACCCTCATCTCATGGGAGTATCTGGTGATGAGTGGAGGCTCGCAGAGAAACTCCTCCTCAGAGATGGACCAGAAATATCGGCCAGAGAGGTGTTGGGGTGAAGCACACGTCTCAAGGTCGTCCTCTCTGTTCAGCCTTCGCAGCCACAGTAACTCACAGTTACAGTGGAGAGGGTTCCCGCCGAACGATAACGCAAAAGACGAGGAGGTCAGAACCCCTGATGTGGCCAAGACCTGATAGTTTGAAACAATGAGTCCATTTTTTAAAAACGTGGCTAGTCCAGAAAAATGTCATCTTGCAGCAAAATCCTTTTATTTCTCTCAATTCCATGTGTTAACTCATAGCTGTCCTATCCAACTTCTCACACTTCTTTAACCTGATACCAGCTGCTTCCTAGAATTGTTTGAAAGATGGTGTAAACCATCATTTGCCAGAAAACATGAAATATGATTCAGCATTTATGTTTCATAATCATATAAAGTATAGCCGAATTAAGCATACATTGGAAAAAAGTTTCAAAATTGCTTAAAACTGATTTGCAGTGTCGCTAACAGAGAAGATGCCTCACTGACTGCCATTAATATAGTGTTCCAACAGCAAATACTTATTCATCTCATCTGTATGATGAGCGTGAAACCTCTGTATCCTGCCATGACTAGCAGCAATAATGAAAACAATAAAAACAAAAAAGTTCTCAAGGTTGGAGACATGAAAAGACATAAAAAGCTGTATTTTTATCTCAATTATCTACACAGTAGTCAATTACGTACAAAGGCACCCTGCATTAAAAACCTGTGACTCAAATGTAAATTAGGATTTCAGTTATCTACAAGAAAGAAACTGAGAGTTAGAAGCAAAGCCTGATTGTATTGTTTGTAAGTTTTTTTTTTTGTGTGGTGAGAATAAAACTCAGAGAATACCTGTGCTCGTAGAAAAAGTGGGTCTGGTGGCAGCTTTTGGAGTTTATTAGAGGTGACGTCCAGCCGGTTGAGCTTCTGGAGCAACGAGAAAGTCCCCTCTGGAATGAAGTCCAACATGTTGTGGTCTAAACTCAACGTATGGAGGCTGGTCATTCTCTGCAGGATGGCAGCGAAAACAGAGAACATTTTTACCCTTTAACCTTTTACACTGTAAGGATGGATTCTGACTTCAAGACTTTAAAAGGAGTAACTTGAGAAGGTTTAGGAATGAATGGATATGAAGAAAGTAACTGTTTTAATACTTCTTTAGGATTCCCAGGCTGCAGAATCCTGATATTTGTCACTGGCCCCCTGACTTTAGTCCTTGATGAACAGTAATGATAGAGATGCTAAGGTTGAAGTATAGCATTAATGTGTCTGTGATGTGGCTTCATTATCAAAACATAAAGTCAAAGAATACTAATTTATTAAACAGAAGTAAAACTACCTAATCATCTCTAGTGCCAAAGCATGTTAGTCAGTTGCTCTACAGAGACCCTGATATTTCTCATACATAAAAAATTTACTGTTGGCTGAAAAAAAACAGCACTCGTGAAAGAGTAGCTGGTCCCACTAAAACTGCTACGAAATGAAAAATACCTCGTCAATGAGAAGATCAATGACAACTGCATGTAAGCTTAATGAATAGCCCAGATAACGGCCTCTGTTCAATTCAAAGCCTTTAAGATCTCTTTGTATTTTAATGTCAAATAAATTACCAAAACGGTCTCATGGCTGTTTTATTGTGCTTAGGATTGACTTTTTTTAAGGGCCTCAAGCCAAACAAGTTTAAAAGACTGCCTCAATTTAAAGAGATCCCAACCTGGATGGCCTCCCAGGGAATAGAGTCCAGGTTATTGTAACTCAGGTCCAATTCCTCCAGCGCCAGCAGGTCGTTGAACGCTCCCTGGTGGATCAGCACCAACTGGTTGTTGTTTAGAATGAGGTGGTGAAGCTTGGACATCCCGCTGAATGTGTCATTGCCTATTCTCGTCAGTCTGTTACTGCAGATTAGATGGATTGAGAGAGCAATGAAACTAATGACAATGACTCACATTCATCAAGAGGATTTCAAGCAATGTTCATAAGATAACAGTCTATGCACAGAGCTGTGCTTAAATCCATACCTGTTGAGGTGTAGAGCTCTGAGGTTTTCCAGATCAGCAAAGGCATGAGGTGTGATGTAGGAGATGGTGTTTCTGGATAATGTTAGATCCACCAACCGTGTCATGTTTGCAAAATCTTTCCTCTTCACACTGTGGACACAGGTGAGTTAAACGAGGCAAGAGACATATATGGGTCATCTATGACACATCCTCCAGCATGACATTTGCATTCTGAATAACACCCCCAAATCCAAAAAGTAGTATTGACTAATACAAATGGATTTCTAAAAGGTAATGTTGCATATTTGTCAGTCTTTGAGCAAAGAGGAGATTTCTATGGAAAATGTAAAAATAAAAATCATAAAAAAACAAAACTGACATGGTATTCTGTTTATCCTGTGGAGCTCATTTAATATTTGTGAGTGTAAACAACTTTTCCACAGACTACAAACTGCAGAAGCAATGCTGTAAACGGCAGTGCTATCAGGGCTCAGCCTTGAGCTTCTCAGTTAAATATGGACTGTGTATGACCTACACCGTGACCTCGAAAATGTTGATGAGTTTAATTTCATCCTCATGCCAGCAGATAATATGCTCAAATTACCATAAAATGATTCCCCACTGATGCCACTCTGTCCGAAAATTCAGCATCTTACTCATCTTCGCCGGAGAAGTTCTGGGTTTTGTCGTCAGATGAAATCATCAGTGTCTCTTTTTCCGGCTTTAAGCGTAGTTCATACTAACACATTAAGACTGATCTTTTCAAGGCCTGGTATAATCTGTGGTTTATGAATGACCAGTTTTATTGTTAATAGTCAACTCAGTGAAATAGCAATATCACTTAAAAGAAATACAGGGTCCGGCATTAACCGTTGCCTGAATGTCCGGGGCAACTAAAAAAAAAAAACGACGGGCAAGCAAAACCTACCCAGACATGCCGGATCGGGCAAGTACCGACTCAGAGCACAATACCGGCTGTGTGCTGCACTGTCTGCAGAGAGTTCCCGGCTAAAGCCGCTAAAAGTAGATCATTTTTCAGTGGCAACGACAGCTACAGAAAGCAGAACTTGGAGACCCGTGCTAAATCCATTCCACACACGGCTTGCGTTGAAGCAAAAAAACGGCAGACAGTTCCTGGACCGATGGACCGTTGTGTCCGAAGACTTCACGTGGAGAGCCACAACCAGATTTTAAAAAGTGTCAAACCACTGCTTATCATGTCGCTGAGACAGAGTAGTCCAGGGCGCGGAATTCAATAAGATCCCGAAAATCTGGAATTTTACTGCGGGACAATCCTGCAAATGGAAGCCGATGCTTTGTGTTACGTCAAATGAGCATTCAACCAGCGCTGGACTACTCATGTCAATCAGCTGTCACTCTGTCAGTTAGAATCCAGAGTGTGATGCGAAAACGTCACATTTCCACACAGTCACACAAAGTAAAGTCACGAGAAAGTAAAGTGCACAGCATCCTTCTCATAACCCAGCGCACTGTGGAGTCTCCCCCTTTGCAACTGCTGACAGCCTGTGACAGCAGGGTTGGTTCTAGACATTTTAGGGCCCTGGGCGAGATTAGGATTTGGGGCCCCAAACTGCTACGGCATTAGTTAACCAACACTACATGTTGTCAGTTGGATTTTGTTTTTATACGTCCTAGGCAGGGCAAGTAGGAATTTAGATGGGGCAAGTAGGTTTGAGAAGTACTTGCCCTCCAGGGCAAGTAGGAACAAACCTTAGTGTCGGACCCTGAAATATATATATTATTTTTCATCTTCATGTTGAAATAAGGGTAGTTTAGTTTGTCTCGGTGGGGATTTTCTTTCAAAAAAAGCATACCGCATAAAAGGTGGTGAAACACCCTTCTTTGATACAGTCAACATGGCTTCCTGTTGGCCACCTGGCCTAATAACTCATGCCAGAATGAATGCTCGTAAGTGGCCTGTGGTGCATTACAAAATGAGCCTATTATGTTGAGGCAAAAGTTTAACATTTTTGACACCCTGGAACACCTGGACAATCAAAATGGTGGTCACATTGAAATGAATGTGGCTGTTTTACATTAGTGAGGCAGTAACAAAAAGAAGCATTATCTGCTGTAAGTGGAATAAAGCGGTATCATTGATGTGAGTGTTACCTTGTGACAAAATTGTCAGCCAGCCGTAGCTCCACTGTATGCCTATCAATGTTCGGCGGTACAAACAGTAGACCTTTCTTAGCACAGAGGGTTGCCAAGTTGGGTGACAGGATCTGACACATGCAGCGCTTTGGGCAGATCTGTGCCCGCACAACCATTGCAACTGCCAGCATCACACAAAGCAACAGCCTCTCCATGGTTACCACCCCACCTGGACACGAGACCTGTAAAGTGAGACAGATGCGACAAAGACAGAGAGAAATGGAGACGTTAAGAAGATTGGAATTTTTTCAATATTAATTAGGCATATTCTACAGCCATGCTTGAAAAAAAATAAAAATAAAAGACAGGCTTAGTCATTTCCTAACCCAATCAAATGATTATCCATTTTTAACATGCTTTTCAATATCCTCCCACTGTTTCTGCAGTGTTCAGTATGCAATGCAACGGCAAACCTGGGTACTTCACACTGTGCACACTGATCTACAGTGTTAACTTTATTCAGTATCATTTTCTCATGCTTGGCTGGACTAATAGACTACTTATTGCCCGCTGCACCTCTTTCTATTTCAACTAAACTCTATGCCATTCTGAGGGCAGAGAGCTATATGGAAAGTTGAGTGTATACATTGGAGGTTGGATGATAAGTGCATTACTGAGAAGGATGAATTGCTCTCTACAAGGGCCAGTTGTCAATGTAATGTGTTGGTATGCATTCAGAATCTTTGTGAATAAACCAAGAATAGTTGCTGGACTTGGCAACTGGAAAGAATTTGATTCTGATGTAATTAAAGGAAACATTTTTAAATGAGCAGACATCAGAAGTTGGACCCGAAGGCCTTTGAGCTGAATCACCATCAACTTTTAGGCACTGTCATCAAAAAAGAGGAGATGTTCATTAGTCATTACTAGTTCAGATGTTTTTGCTTTGCGTGTCCATGCATGCCATCTCTCCAAACACACACATACACACACTATATATATATTACCACATATACAGTCATTAGTAAGCAGCAGTGCTTGTAGTTAATTAGGAAAGGTTTAGAGAGAGAGAGAGAGAGCAAAGCGAGGCAGGGAGAGAAAATGCTTATTAATGACAACCTTGATTGGGGTTTGAAGGACAGTGGAGAATCAGGATTAAAGGGATCATAGTGCAAACACACACACACACATACACACACATATATAACACAGGCTGGGTGAGGGTGAAAGAGTGTTTTTCTCACACATTATTAAATAAAAAATGAGAGCAAATGTGTTCAGACCCACGGCACTGAGGGAAACGGCAATTTGTCTCTGGTGCAGTTTGTGAAAAAAGGCATATAGGGGAACAAAAAAGTGAAGTAAGCATCAGTAATCCTCTCCTAAAACAGTACCACATCATAAAATATTGTAATGCTGTCATATGGTAATTTTTACAAC
>JAQFJB010000007.1:22166618-22177908 GCA_029874875.1 Naso minor
CCCTATTTGAGCCTGAATACAGTGCGGAGGACTTGAGGCGTGTGATGCATTGTGGTAGTTGTAGGACATGTAAGTTTTCTTCTGGTTTGAGCAAATGGGAATATGAAATTGCATTTACATTGTTTTTGAAGGCATTACTGGACCGATTTCAAAAATTCCAAAACGTTTGCACTACTAAGGCTCCATATTATTAAGAGATATTCAGATTCACAAGGGTTCACACTCGCTGTAACTTGCTGCTGACAATTAAAATGAGACTAGTTTTTTTTTGCAATGACTACTAGAAGGGCGATTGTTGGAAAAATCAATTTAGTATCCGTTTCAGTAACTAACACTTTTCCTGTCTTTAAGTCAGGGTAATGAAAATCTACTGCTGTTTCATGTAAGTGCTTCTTATTCATGTTATATCAAATCACTACCCAGGACCGAGGAAACCATCAACTATCTTTAGTCTAGCTGTGCAATCCTTTGCCACTCTATATCTCTTTCATTTCTTAGTATAATTACTAAGCTGAAATCTGCCGTTATGTCGGAGGTCATACCATCTCTGATTTTCTTTCCCTCTCCATTTCAGTGCTGAGAAAGAGAAGCAGAAGGACAGAGCTGCGACTAAATAGAGCGGCGGATGACTAATATGCACTGGCGCTGCACAGAGAGAAAAAGAGAATGAGAGCAGAGAAAGATCATGACCCTTGTGACACAGTAGCAGATATCAGCTCATTAATTACACCGAGAAATGACTGTAATGAGAGCGAATGAGTGAGAGAGAGACAGAGAAATGGTAAGGAAACAAGCAAGAATTACTAGAGAGGGAGAGGAAGAAAGAGAGATCAGAGAGCGAGCTAATTAAAATGAGTGCTGAGCTGTGAAAGGAAAAGGGAGACGGACGAATTTCATTTAGCAAGAAGGGACGAGGTGGAAAAGATGAGTCCTATGCCACACTGTCACGCTTACATATGACATGCAAACCATATACATCACTTAAGGTATCGCTAGAAGCAAATGCTCTGTGTCGTGCACATATGGAAAAAAGAACTTCACCAAAATTGAACTCCATTTCACAGAAACCTCTCACCCTCAACCCCCACACGAGATACTGGCTAGGTTGTAGCTTGAGGTGACATGTAGAGGCACTGGGATCAAATGGAATGGTGAATTAACCAAAGGGATTATGGGTAAGGAAGACAAATTAAGCTCTGTTTGTAGTGGTGTGTAAAATACAATCCTGTTTCACACATATGGGCAGCCTGCTTTATCCACTCCTTTGAAAGCCCTCCACGCTGACACCCCAGTTCCCTGAAGGTCTTCCATAAAGCCAGTTTCACCCCTGACTCGCTCACTGATGAACAACTGGCTTCCCGTACAGCTCCAATGGATTCTCCCCATAGTCTATACGCTGACACTGATCTTAGACTGCACTGAAATCTCACAGGGATAACTAGCAGAATGACTGCAGTTATAAAGGCAGAGGCGTGGAGGTACTCACACATTCAAACTCTTTTGAAGCTGCCAAGAAGCCATGATTGAAGATTTCTACAGACTTTTGTTGCTCCTGATCTGCCTTTTCACACTTAATTAGCAAGCGATGCATTTGAGGTCGTACATTTTGTGGCAAACCAGGAATTCTAGTATTTAATAGGAAATCCAGTGAGCTCATTTTGCTTTCTGGTGTTTACACAAACAATTTTCAACTTATTATTTACATCTGAGAGCATAGGTAGCCAAGTAAAATCTTACATAGGAGCGATGCAAAACCCTCTAGCAAACATCATATATTGGTTTCCTGCGTAGACCCCAAACATTAAAAAAAAACCAATACCCAACCCAGCCACAGCCTATTCACCCTGCTGCCCTCTGGCAAGAGATACACAAGTATCTGTTGCAATATGATCAGGCTTACACCTGGAGCAAACATCCTGCGTCTGTGTCGTGTCGGCAGCATGCCTGCTTATTTTTTCAGTGCCCATTAACACAGATTAGAGCAGCCACAAAGCACAATGGGGAAGGGACGTCAGACACACGTCTCACACAATCCAGCGGTGATGCGACACTTCAGCTCAGGAGGCTCCCCTGTTTTTTTTTTTTCACTAGACTTGCACGTTTCTCTGCTAAATTAGACAGAGAAATAAACTGTTGACAGTCATACTGACATCATACCACCAACATCCACTACAGCTTCAACATTTCCAACGCGACAGAGAGGAGAAAAAGAGGCAGAGAGAGAAAGAGGGAACTTTTTTTTTTTTTTTAAATAATTCTGATTTTTAACTCTTGGGGTGTAATAACACGGAGTGCACTGTGCTAGCCTGGAGACTGGGAACAGAACATGAAATCTACCTCAGCTTAATTGTTTTGTTACCATAGTTTAGTACCTGACCTTTTCCTAAGTAAATTCATTGTTTCCTATGAAAAGTAGTGGTCCCTTTAAGAAACACAGGAAGTTGGTAACAGGAGGTTACATTTGAGAAGTGGCTTTTGGCAGGTAAAGAGGCATATTGCAGAGAGAACAGCTGGTGTCCTATTGTCTGTTTCCATCAGCAAACACCTGCTTACATCTTATGCTATATGTAGCATCGCTGGTATGCAATGTCATCTTATGTCCTTATGCTCGATTGCATATCATTATTTGTCATTAAAAAGGTCATTTTGTGTAGTTTGATGTAAAAATGCTACCAAGCAATTTTCAGTTGATTTCATGATGTAAAATGGCTACTAAGCTAGGTTTGGTTGATGTCATTCATGATGTATGTTATGTAGTAGTAAAATACTATTATCTATGACATATTACAATACAGCTGTTATGGGTTACTTGATTGATACATTAAAAATAATAAACAATATACAATACATGTGTAAACATGAGTGACTTTAAAAGGCTTAAAAAAAGGAATAATGTAATACTTGATGAAAGTGTATTTACAGTGTATTTACAAAGTAGACACAGCAAGTATATTTTCCGATTATACCTTTTTGTGTGTTCCCAGTTTCAGCATTTTCTAGTCAATAAACCTGCTGACAAACTGACGACTGTCTTCGCAGTTTTGATGAACGGAAGGTTTTTAATTTACTGCCAAGATATATTCAGTACATGTATTGAGGGCGGCACCTTAATGTTATGACTTTTCAAGCATCAAATGACTTGCTTTAACAAATTTTGTTAGTTTATAATATATAGAATTATAAAATATAATTTCCATGAGGCTGTTCTGCAGAAAGTGACAGATCATAATAAACCTGGAATTTCATCCTTACGGTATAGCGAAGGTTGCCTCTTACCCCAACCGTTCTCTCTCTCACACAGCACACGTTTTTTTGTCCAGACTCAGTATGAATCACATAAAAATGTCTGCATTTTACTGAGAATTATCAAAGGAAAACTCTATGTAGAAAGACAGGGCTGGCAGAAGTAGGAGAGGCAGCAGGGACGTTGCCTGTGTGAACAACAACAGCGAGAGAAACGCAGCAGCTTGGCAACACAGACATGCTGCAGAGGTGCTGCAGAGGTAAGCGCACAGAGGCAAGAGCTTAAGAGTCGGTATATATTAAAAAGAGATGTTGAAGATTCATACTGAACAGCCAATCTGATTTGACAGACAAGGTACAGCCATAACAATCAAAGCTAAAGCTTTTTTAGGAGTGTCACACTGGCGGTCATGGCTTTCCCCTGAATCATCAGTAAGTTCCTTATTTATCAAGTTGCCATTTTGCTGCAACACAGATGAGCTGTGGTTTGTTTAGACACGACACACAGCTGTGTTATCTCCCTTCAAGTTCTAGTTAAGTTAAAGCTGTAGTAAACTGCATTTAATAAGATGCTCGGTGACACAGCAACAGCCCAATAATGCCTACGTGGCTGACGAACAAGCAAGCAGCAGCCAGCTAATAGGTCCGATCATTATAAACTTGCATATGCTTTGTTACCAGATTTGATTAAAACCCAAAGATCCCAAAGACTTTTTTTAATTTATTGCAGAACCAAATTAAGTTTCCAAAGATACAGGAGGTACAATGTTGTGAAAATGTGTGTGTGCAATGTTCAAAAAGATCTAGAATATTACAGCCATTAAAACACGTGAAACACTCAGTGTGAACATAAGCTTTGATTAGTCTTCAATTACCTTTCATTAGTAAAAAGAGGTGGAGGCACAATATTACCACTTAGGGCCCCATCCTCTGCCACAAGTGTCCTTGCTTTTTCTCAGCTGACGCAGTTGTCATTTTCACGCCGAGCGCCCACATTGTCTGAGTAGACTTACGCTCATTGGTGTGCTGACTGAAAGGAGGTGTGGTCAGGTGCATTGTTTTTTTGTGGCAACACCAAAGGGTTTGACCAAGTAATAATAAGACTATGGTCCTCAGCTCAACGCTGGAGAGGAAAAAAAAAGGGGGGAAGAGGATGACAGAGAGGAGGTATTTCCTGGTTACATTACTGAACACTGAACAGTACCCTTCCTGTCTGACCGACTATAGGTGAAATGTATTTTTTTTTAACTTTACCACAAAAGTACTCGTCCTCCCGAAGTGTCATCCAGCAGTTCGCAGGGCTCTTTGTTGAGCAGTTTCAGGTAGTTCACTATGGTTCTCTTGCTGTTAAAACAGATTAGTCATGTCAGAGTTAGGAAAACCCTTCACATGTTCAAAGTGTGCTCCAACGGTCTCAAAATGCCGGGCTCTTATTGGAAAGAGCGACGTCGTTTACTGCAGTCTGCAATTCAGCAAACCTGCAACCTTGACAGATTTAAGTGGCATAAAAATTTAGATCACTGCAGACACTAGATTTCAGTGATTTATTATTTACTCATTTATTTTAAACTGCACAGTTATTAGGATAGTGGTGGAAATACTGAAGTTAATGCAGATTTGTCCTCCATTTGTCAGATTCCTGCTGTCTGCAGCAAGTAACAGGAGATTATTCTACATCTTAGTCATTTCATCTGATATGACGCATTTATTCAGTTGTACTTCAATCACTTATTATGAAATATCGGAGACAAAGATTAAGTTATAGACTTGCGCGAATAGACGATTAAAGCATAAAGGACTGCTGATTGATTGTCACTGCAGATACTTGTTATAATAATAGTAATAATGATAATCTCTATGCAGCACTTTGCAAAAGCAGATACAATGTGCTTTACATAACATAAACAAGATTACAATAAAGCAGGATGGAGGGAAATCAGCAACAATACATATAAATACTAATAATCAAACAAATAATGAAACAGTGCTACAGTAAGAAATAAAACACTTTATTGAAGAGATATGTGTAGGTACATGTACCTCTCATTTTATTCATTTCACACATATGAATACTGCTTATCAGTCTGGAAAAAAATGTTCACATCGAGTTCAAACTGGATTCTTGAAAAAAGCTAATTAATCAGACAGGGCCGATAATAAGGGTCTATAATGGCTACTAAATGAACTTTGTGGTTTACACTGTTTTCTTAAATGGTGTTACTAAAAATGAGATAACCTCTGGAAAGTTTGCTTCAATACTTAATTATAACCATCACCAGGTCAGTGTTTTTCAACCTAGTTATTTCAATCCATAATATGCACATTTTATTTTTGGCCTTTATAAAGTCAGATTTTTTCTACGGGGCTTTAAAATTGTATATTAAGTATGTTTGTGGTGAAATACAAATGGAATGATGGACCTCAGTAAGTGCACTTGGGATATATCACATATTACAAAAAAAAAAAAAACAATCAAAACAAAGCTTTTGCAGAATGAAAGGACATTTAGTCCTCATGAGTATGACTGTACTCTGCACACAGATTTAAATTCAAGCATGGAGGAGTTTAGAGTATTTTGCTGCTGCTGCTGGAAAACCCTTTAGCTCCTGTTCTTCATTTTCCTGAGTGAATTAATGGTTTGCATGGTCTTCCGTGCCTTCAAGTTTGTAGGCTGCCACTGGTTGTTGTACCAATGTACTGCATCACAAAAAGGCACCAATTCTCCAACCACTCAACTAGCCCACTGCCTTCCTGTACTCTCGCTCTCACTCTTTGGCTTTGTTTTTCCGTGTGTCCACTGAGTAAAACGTAATGCTTAAGCTAATGGCTTTACCCACTTGAGCAACAGGGGTCAGCAGCTGCCTAAATACATCACAATTACTCCTTATTCAATTAGTGCACTTTGAGGCTGCTGCACTGAGCAAGGCCAAACACACATAACTCACGTAACCACATACACATGCAAGAAACAGTGAATGTGCCCACATGCGCAACCAACCGTTAATGTGGACACACAAACATACACAAACATAAACACACGAGGAGGCAAGTAAAAGGAATGCTCAGCACAGAAAGACTGGATTCTGTTTTTGTGTGTTTTGCATTCAAATCAAAATGTAACCTTACACATTTTTCAGCCACAACAGCAGCAGATTTGACTTAAATATCTTATATTTTCAACTATTAGCTCTTGAGTTCAGAGAGTAGCAGTTTTCTCATTTAAAGCGCGCAACCATTTGTCTTGCCCTCTGAAATAACAACTGTTCCTGGCAGATTTTTTCAGCTGTTGCTAAAAAACCTAAGCCTAAGGTAGCTCCATGAGTTATTTAAATATTTCTGGCTATTTTAAAATGAGCATCTTGTAGACGAGTCTTAAGGCTAAAGCTGAATGCTCCAGGCAAAACATCCACATCCTCACCAATATGCAGAGCTGCTTAGTTTCACGCTTTCACTGTGAGACTCATGCATATGAATTATTTCACATGCTCGCACTGTCCAGTATTGAGCTTTCCGCAGTTTTCCTGTGAGCTCTCCCTGCGCTAAAATGGACCTCCATGTGGCGATCACAAATGCGTTCAAAAAACGATGAATGCATTTTTCTCAGATGTGGATGCTCATGATGTACCCATCTCAATATGCTCTCCTCTAAACTATATCGGTTGTCATGGCTTGGACATAAGCATGATCACTTTGAATAGACGCCGGACAGGGGGAGCTTCCTGCTTCTCACTGCCAAGGAAGGACGCTGTCGCCCCAGCAGGAGCTGGCACGAAGCACTGGTATAGACAGAGGAGTGGCGGCTACTTTGTCACAAACTGTCAACACTTGAATTGATAGAGTCGTACATCCATTCAGGAATTGCAGGCGTATTCATACATTGCCCCCCCATTTTCAGAGGCTCAAAAGTAATTGGACAAACTAACATAACTGAAAACTGGAGAGTCCTCCTCGGCGAAGCGGCAGGGAGCTCCAGCTGTAGCAGTTAGCTATCACAGATTACCCGTGCCTGGTAACTGTCAGTACGTTGACATGCACATTTAAGTCAAGCTATGGTTATAGTTCGATTAGGCCATTTAACTGGACTGCTGTCCTTGTCCCAGTGGACACGTGCTGAGGGAACATTGATTTATTGTCCGACTCGGCTATGGCAGACGGGGATATACCCTGTTCAGATGGCTGCTATTGGACTTATATTACCTTATATTTACGCTTTACTTTTGATACAAACTCAGTGGACGTTTCCCGTTGTGGTTACGGGATTTTTGTTTTCATGCTGGCTTTCTTATACAAATTTATGCTGTTTGGGTTTTGGGTTTGGACCGCCGCAAGGACTATTGCTCATGCGCAGATTGCTCAGGCCAGTCCAGTTCCAGTCGAGGCGTATACATGCAGGAGTAATTCGACTTCCATCACATTATCTGGGTGTGTTAGCTCAACTTTAAGAAATTCAATTTAGTACGATTTCAGTCGGACTCACACGTTGACATGCATTTTAAAAGCCTGTTGTTGTTTTTTTTGCTAAAGTAACACAATAAATCAATTCTCTCCGACGTCATGCAAACGTTCTGAGTGTTTAGCCTGTGGTATATCAGCAAATTGGTGGTCAGCGAGACGTCACTTCCGACCACACTCATATTGACTTGCAAATCATTTTAAGCAGACGTTCTTTTATTACGTCAAGGCTGAGAAATGTTTCTTTAACCTGCCTCCTCCCTCCACCACTGTGCCCCTGTGTGACTGATTTGGACTAAATGGATGAAATCAAAGCAGTCAAAGGCAGACACAGTCACAAACAGCCAGCTAGATGATATATCGGAGCATATGACAGGAATACAAGAGAATCGTTGCCAAGGTCAATCTGATAGCAATGAAATGGGAGAACAAGACACACATGCAAATGCATGTTTCACACACACACACTAGATGCATATCAAGACATGCATGTACCACTATTGATTTTAGATTCAATAGTCAATCACACTCCTTAGCATTGTGTGTATGACAGAAAGAGAAGCAGTGAAAGAAAAAAAGGGAAAGAGAGGATGAAATGTAATAAGAGATCTTGGGGGGTTGAGAGCTTAACTGTGGTACTTTGAGAGCCTGATTCATGATGATGCTGTGTAATATCTGGTCTGCAACGCTATTTCCGCTCCATTACATCAAAGCACTATTTTTCAAAACATGCTGGAGTGCATCCATCACTGGCTATCAGATATCGTGTTCACAAGACAATTTCTATGCCATAATATTACTCTCAACATCCCTTAAATTGCTTACACGTGCATCCATGAGTGATGCTAAAGAGTGTCTCATGTGAACTGGTTTTTCATCTCCCATTTTTATGAGGGATCAAGAATTGTTGGTGCCATTAAAATATATGTTTTACACCAATGTTGAAGTATGAAGGGCAGTCCATACATCAGAGGCCCGGAATAAAATCTAGAGCATGAAGCTATTTCAGTGCATTACACCATGTAAGTTATGCTTCAATACAGACGGAGTGCATCTCATCGGGTGCAGGGTAATAACTAATGCAAAATAATTTTTTGCTACACAAGCAGCTCAACTAATCCGGCTGCTCAACCTTCCAAGTTGAATTTCTGCATGTGTTGCTGACATTTCTTAGTCGATGTATGCACACCAGCTGAATTTAAACCTTGACAAGGCTGAGCCGCTCTTCTTCGGGAACTGCTATCCTTGACCTTTCTGTTTCCATTGAGGGCCTAATGGTAATGAAGTTCTCAATGGAGCTTTGAACTGCAAGACACTTGAGCGTGACACAGATGACCAGTTGTTCTTTGCTGCCAACATAACTGCTACAACTCGTTCCTGCAGACTTGTTTTACATAACATCAGGATGATGTGTGTGTTAAACGCCACGAAGGCAGTGCAGGTTCTAAGCATGCAAATTGCTCCTGGGTGGCCTGCATACCGCATGTCATCTGACATGTGAAGCTCATTCAGAATGATTACTTTTCTTGCTGTTTTCTTAGCACACTGGTGGCAAGTCAAATCTGATTTAAACACTGGTTCTGATCTACCGTGCTTTATCAGAGCTGAAATAAGGTCTGACTGCATTGATTTTTATTCTATTATTTAAAAAATGCAGTGGTTTTAATTTATAACAATTGAATTGAGCAGTAAGCTAAGATGCAGTGAGGGTGCGATAAATAAATTCACTAATTGAAAGATTCTTGAATAAAGACATTAGCTATTCGGGCACGGCACAGCAAATTTTGTTGTACTTAAACTTGTGCAATGACAATATGTTTCATTCTGTTCTAGTCTACTTTAAATTTAAAAAAAAGCATTAATAAAGAAAGCGAACTGAAAGAGAAACTAATTTAGCTCAGTTTCCTCACAGAAGTAGATCAATAATTGCTGCAGCATCTTAAATGTATAGCTGGTAATGCGTATATAAAATGTATAAGTACTGCTTACCATAAGTATGGCTCCAGGGCAGTGCAGTGATCCTCTGCAGTGCAAGGTTAACAGGCTTTGTGCCTGCTGGGCATCTGTGTTTAAGCTGGTTGCACAGAACAGTTGCATAAAAAAGCATTTGTGGCATGTGCATTGCCACAGTATAGCATAAGAGTACCAAATCCCTTTTTTGAATGCAGCACTCTAAGCTGGTTTGAATTCTGGCATTTAGCATTTGCTTAAAAAACAGTCTGTGCCCTGAGCAACACACAAAGAAGAGTTAGTTGACAACTGTGAGCCTTAAGGTATTTCGGATGGAAAGCAAAGCAAAGCATAGAGGTTGTGTGATTGCCTATGAGGCTGATGGAAAGTAGTGAACTGTTGTGAAAACAGGCCCACTTCAGTTTTGTCAGTTTGGTTTGGATATCTGCTTCTGGAAAAGTTTTAACTTGAGCAAGGTAAAGAGCTTTTCTTGTGTGGGCTCGTACAGAAAGAGGGGATCTGGAGAAGTATGGGAATGAAAGAGTTCCTGTTAAACTTTAAAGCTTACTCACATATACACAAATACACTAACTTGGTGTGTAATATGAAAGAAATTGTCTGTGCCAGGGGCATATGTCCATTAGTTAAAAAACAGACCACAAAAGACAGTCCTGTGGTAAATTTCCCAGAGCTCACAGCCAAGCACGCTGTGCATAACTGAGAACATCAGTGGAGAAAATACTCTGATTTTTGCTAAGTTTTAGGTTCAGAGGTTCTCAAGAAGAGTGCCATTAACTAACATTAACTCCGCAGCTTATTTAATACATAATCCTCAGTGTTCTCGGCAGCTGCAGTAGGTCACACTGTCAATCCAAACAAAGCTCTAAGGTTTGCTTGGAAATGTACCAACAAACCAGCCTCACAGCAAGGTCCCGCTGTGATTTCAGGGCTCTCATACACCCAAACAAGCCACTCCAGGGTGAAAATGACTGCTGCAAACCAAACAGGTGTGAGAACGCCTTAGGGGTGTTGGTTGTACAGTTCACCCGTGTCTCACATAGCACTACACTGAACAATTGAAGGTTTCAAGGTTATTCCTCTATCCTCCGTCTATCTACTAAAGGATGAAGCATCCGAAAGGTGGAAACACAATGAGGGCTTTCTTAGAGTCACACCTTCTTATTTTCTTTGCTGTGGTATGTTTTCATCCTGTAAGAGGCACAGGCATGTTTGATGTTAGTAAAATGACACATTTTATTTCACACTGTCATCTAAACTGCCACAACCCATGGAAGCAATCCCCTGCTGGAGGATTTGGAAGAGGGTGAGATACGTTCCATTTCTGTACATAAAACATCCCAATGTCGTTTAAAATACACTTTATTTTCCTAGATATTTGCACTCGGGAAAGCACTAAGCAGATTTGAGATTTTGGATTTTCTAGTACATACAAATAGTCCATATAAATGATATTATTTAATCTAAACAATCAGGTCCAACTGGGACCGAATCTGCCAAATATACTCTGCTCTCAATATACAGTTAGTTTATCTTCCTGTTTCCTTCACACACACACACGCAGACACACACAAACACACACATTTATGTAGGCTCATGTATGCATGCATGCACCCACATAATGCAC
>JAQFJB010000007.1:22178527-22190411 GCA_029874875.1 Naso minor
ATATACAGTTAGTTTATCTTCCTGTTTCCTTCACACACCCACAAGCAGACGTCCACGTGTACCCACACATTCACACCCGCACAAACCTCAAGATATTTGAACTTAGATAGTATCATGAGGAACTCTGAACAGACTATTCCGAGAGGGAAAAACCTACCTATTGAGCTTGTGTGTGATCTCAATATTACTCTGCAAATGTTGAGATAAAAATAGAAAAGACATTATGGATCCCTCACCTGGAATTTTACATATAACAACAACTCATAAGTTAGAAGCGGAGGGCAAGTGAGTGATTTGGTAAAAGATAAACACGATTCAAGCTAAAGCGAACAAAAAAATGAGAAAAGAAATAATATTGATAAAGATTAAATCTTCCATATACACTTATTGCATATAGATTTGGACACAAAATTAGCAAACTGCTGCGTCTTATAAACACACTTGATCCCTAGTTATATATTTTTTAAAAAAGTGTAAAATTGTTAAAAAATACCAATAAAATTGCACAAAAAAAAATGTGTTTCTAAGTGTGTTAATTGTGTTTCTTTTCCAATGGTGCTTTCAGAGAGTGTGCAATCACTAACTAACTAAGCAAATCCACAAGGGATAGTCATAATCAGTTTATGATAATCATGTTCTGTAGTTCTAAAGCAAAATACTGAAATAAATGAAAACTGTAAAATTCATGAAAATGTTACTGCTGTAAAAGGAAGTTGGCAAAACTGGGATGACTAAAGAAAGAAGATCAAAAAAAGAAAGAAAAAACTAAAAGACTAGCAGGACTCTCAGAGAGAAGTTATTTTCATAATGGGCTCTCTGGGGTGAAAAAAGTATTAATCATGAATTGGGATGGGGCAATGAATATTTTATTTAAACTGTCTAAAGTGGGTCAAGCTGTTTTATATTGGAATAAGTGAGAGACAGACAGTGACAGTAATGGAGTGAAATACAGTTTAAGAGACGGCGGGATCACACAAGAGTGGCAGACGCAGGAAAGGAGACGTTGACAAGAGCGGACAGTTTCCATTCAAGTGTCTGGAAATGTTAAGAAAACTTTTGAAATGTCAAAATGTGATAGCTGCACTTTAAGAAATTAAAAGTAGGCCTGGCCCAGAAGAAAGGGTGATCGGATTGATTTGCCACAATTGTCAGCAGCTTAAAAGAGCCAATCAGATCAGGCAAAAATGTTAGACAGCATCTCTACATGAAGGCGAAATGCCATAGTGACTGATTTGTCTCGTAGGAAAGTTTGTCTTTCAAACAAAAGGGATTATTTATGCATGTGTGGATGTAAATCTACAATTTAGCAAATGAAAAATTTTATCACGCCATTTATCCATTATCCATTTTCTTTTGACTGTCTTGGCCTCTATTGCTAACACCCGAGGAAAATATTGACTGGAGATACTAAACGTTCCACTATGTTCGCCAGCTAGTCCCCAACTGCCTCTGTCTGCCTTTTGAGCTACCAGTGCAGTGAGTTTTTAGAGCTTTTGGCTGAAAACAGAAGCTGAAAACAACTCAATGACTGCGGTGAGAGTGAACTAAAACAGTAAAGCTGCAGGCTGGAAAGCTGAACAATAAGCTGATGCTCAGTGTAAAGCTCCATAAGGCTGAAGGAAGCTGCAGACTGGTGATAATTCAGTTTAGGTCCGTCGCCATGAGCGAAGCTTCTCACATTACACCCTGAATTTCACACTATTTTATTATGAAAAATCTAGATTATGGTCACTTTAAATCTAAAGCTCGATAACTGTACCAAGCAAAAACATGAAACCCCCAAGGATGAATGAATTACCTTGTACATTATAAATCATCGCCATGGGCTCAAGAACAAAAAGCGTGTGCAGGTTTTAGTCAGTGCATTTATCCGGCTAAAAAAAAAAAAAAATCTGCCCTGTGTTGCATTTTCTGTGAAATCTTTCCTTGCTGCAGAAAAAAATACCATCAATCAATCAGTTTTACTTGCACTTCCTCATCTGTTGGTCACTTTAGAAAAAGTGACACTTAATTGCTCACAAGGTGCTGCACCAGATGAGACTGAGTGCTCTGAAGAGGACACCTAATGGACATGCTTCACTGACTTTTATTGAGTGGGACTATTTCCTCTTCGGCTCTAACAGCTAGAGGCATTATGATAAGAAACATCAACATTTTTTCACTTACATAAAATACAGTAAATATGTTTGTATTGTAAGTTATAACGTGTATTGTTAAGCTGCGGTCCCTCTTCATACAAAGTAGTTCACTACTCCATAACACAACCATTTGTTCAACTCACAAGTCTTTTCCTCTCCTAGAGGCTATTTGGAGGTATTGCAGTCTACTGGAAAAATATGGGATCATTCACTCGCCTCTACTGCTGCAGAACTGTGTGGGGAGCTTAGCATCTGACAATGTGTGACAATCCTTAACAAACCTACAGCGAACATCATTGTTGATATGCATTTGAAATTACAATTTAATTAGCTATCAGTGTGTCGGCACATTTATGTTTGTCTGGAAATGTCTCCATTGTAAAGCACATTTGATTTGAATGGATAAAGAAAGACAGCGGGAGAGAGAGAGAGAGAGAGAGAGGTGGGAGGATGACAAACAGCTTCTATCATCATCCTCGAGGCAAGAGGAGGCTGCACGCTTACATAAGAATACACACACAAGCCACAGCACACATATGCATCTCCACACGCACGCACACACACACACACGCGCACACATAGAGACCTTGTTTTTGTTTGTTTATATGCAGATCAGTAAATGGGGTTGTAGGAGGGCATGGCAAACATATTGTGGCTTTAGCTTGTAATGACACATTGTTGGTTAAAGTGTGTGTGTGTGTGCGTGTGTTTGTGTGTGTGGTGTTTGAAAATAGCCACACGCAAGACGGGAACGTGGATGCATGAATCTCTCATCTCGGTGCCTGTCTGCCTCTCACCTCATCTTCTACTGTACTTCACTGGCGGCACTAACAGCACAGATAGTGGGAAGTGTGTGAGGGAGAGACAGACTGTAGTTAAATTGATAACCAGAAGCAGTCAGCTCTCATCTTCCAAACAATTAAGAAGAAAAACAGCCAAATTCCCACTGGGAAATCAAAGCACGGCTAATCTCACCGAAAGGAGATATCTTAGAGGAAAAGCAGCTTTTTCTGCAATGTTTTCCCATCCCACTGCTTCACCTTCACATGTCAGCTATTGACTGTTTTTCTGTGTGGGCGGAGAAGCGATCAAACAGTCTGTAACACCTTTACAAGACAGTCCCCAGCAGCTTTGGTATTTCTGAATATTGCCTTGATTGTGAAGCACACAAATGTTCTTTTTTTGTCTACTTATACTTGAAAAAAGGAGCCAGCCACACATTTCCCCAATGTGTCGATAGCGTTGCACCAGAGTCAAAACAACATTCTTTGACTTTTTTATTTTTTGGGTCTCCATGTTGCTCGTCTTAAATAGCCAAACATATCTCCACAGTGCTGTATCAGAGATGGGGAAAGGTCTGGCTGCAATTAATATCGTTCTATAGGAGGAAAAAACACTTCGGTTAGGTACAGTGGCTGTGCCTTTAAAAATAATGACTAGTGGAAAGGGAGGAGAAAATGACAAATGGTTGCTTCATGGCAGGCTTATACTGTAACTGCAATCTAAATCAGGTGAGTCAGACTAGCATATTGCCGGAAAGTACCATTGTGTTCTTGTTGGTAGCAGCTGTTGTAGATGTTCCATGCAGTTACACCACCATTTTAGCCAATCAGAGGTTTCATTTGCCTGTCGCAAATAGCACCATTACCTCCTCCACACAAAAGCTCAACATGAAGTTGTTATAAAGGACAGACAGGCTTGTAACATTAAGCCTTTCACATTTTATACCATTTGTTTGTTGTTGTTTTTTTTTACAGGGAGTTGGCTTTGCATGCAACATTTAAGTGAGAAGAAAGTCTGAAAAGGAAAACAATTTATCAAGGGACATGTTTGTTTTCTTCTGCTTCTCGTTGTACAAAAAAATCTATGTTTTTAAAAGTATATGCAAGTAGGTATAATGTCACAAATGATGCTTTGCACTTAAAGCTACTTACATATGCCCTAACCCTACTGCAGCTAACTCACAGTCAGTTAAAGCTCAATCAAAGTACTATGTGAGATGTGTTGGAAATTAAAAGTGCAGCTCTGTAAGGCAAGATTCACTGGCTGTCATCGGTGAGGACAAGGGAACATGATACTGTTTAAAAATGGCGATAACAGCACACATTCACAGACGGACTCTCTGCGATGGCAGTTATAGCCTTGCACTCAGTTGTTCACAGGGAAAGTGCCACAAATAGTCATGTAGCAATTGCAAAAAAAGAGACGTAAAATGGAATTGAAGGTTGTTTTGCCCAAATGGTATATAACCAATTCAACAAGCAGTTCTGATAAATAACTGCTGTCTTCTGTGTTTTCTTACTCACATGCCTAATCCTACAACATGACATGTTGTTGTTTTCACCTGAACATTGGATACATTATTGTTTTATCTCTTGAGATTGAGTATTAATCCGACCTTTACATTGGCTCTCATTATAATCCAATCACTGATGAATTCTTTCTTACATATGTATATTCAATTTACGTATGTCGTGGTTTCCCAAACGTAAAAAGGTTCTCGTCAAGGCTGCCCTCTTCTCATGGCCCCATAATGACTGCCATTATTTCTCAATTTATAGTCATTACTTGTAATTAACAGGCACTAATTTACTTTAAATCCTCAGAGGAAATCAGACAGAACGCAACAGTGACAGTTCCATCAATAGTCGGAGTTCAGCAGCAACCAAGAAGAAGGCTGATGAAGAGGTACTTCACTTTTCCATTCTTCAAGAACACCTCCTCTAACACCTTCGTCGCTCTCTCTCCCAACTATCAAAGATTTCTAAAACAGCATGATGTTAACGCAACGAAAAAACTGCAAATACGGGGCAGCATTTCCAAAAATCAATCTTAAGGCTGAAATAATAGTAAAATATCTAAGAGTATCATACAAGGTTCAGGAAGCTGTCGGAGGAACCACCAACTGCAGCCCTTGTTTTGCTAACATGTGGTGTGTATTTTGTTTATTTTTGGACATCATCCTTGTCATTTCATCTGCTTCTAATTGCCATATTTCATTTTAGTTTTTTATTCATTATACAGTTGTATTAGAGTTTCCTTAGGTCTAATACACACATTATGGTAGAATTACATCCACAACTGATGAAGACCCATCACTGGTTGGTTTTAGGTTTAATACGTGCGTGAGAGTAACATTTGCCTGCATGCAGTAGCTACTTTAATCCACGTTTACTTTCTTAAACTTCACTCCATCCATTAACATGAATCATGCAGGGCGGAGAGCTGAAAGCCGACTCCTGGCTGCACATTAAGCTTCGCTTTCATTCCAAACGATTCCAGGCATAAAAGCATTTCTTTGTGTCCTTTCCACACTTGCATTTGTGATTTATGTATTTTTGATACATGGCTGGCCTTGTTTCAAGCTACTTTGAAGTGGCCCAAGCATTCTTCTCAGCACAATGAAAAGTTTACATTAGGAAGTTACATGTGCAATCTTTCTTAAGTGCTGGAAAAATTAACACAATCCTTTGATAGAAATGTTCTTTACAAACATGTAACTTCCAAAATCATTTGCTATCTGGAAACAAGTCATAGACCTTTGGTAAGTATGAAAGCTAGCAGCTAACTGAATGTATAAAATATTAATGAAAATGCACAGCCCAAATACAAAGAACAGACCCACATGCTGTGCTTGACTAAACCATGGTCTCCTCCATGGGACCTGCTCCAAATGTATCTTCCATCCTATTGTTATTAAAGTTACTAAATATAGACTTTTATATGTTTTTCCCCCTGTGAGTCCAGCTGGAGGATGTACTTTAGAAATGGTCAAGTTTGACATAGACTATGAAACTGCCAGTCCCAAGCCAGCCCACTGAGATGTTTACTTCCTGAAAAAAGCTGTCTTGACCTTGTAATTTTCAAGTGTGGTGCTCAATAAGAAATGAGATTCAGAATGCGAGAGAGGAGTGGGACAGACAAAAAGAGACAGGTAGAGCTGAGACGTGCAAGTGGTATGTCGCAGGAGACAGTGTGTGTGTGTGTGTGTGTGTGTGATGGCTTGGTTAAATAATTTACACTGATCCAAACATGAGCACACGCTTTCATTATTTACACGCAGCACATTAAGACACACACACACGCACATTTTACGTATTGAGGAAAAATGGCCGAAATGCATCTCCATACATTTTTATGAAATGCAACATACAAAGGTAAAGGCAAAGGTGAATCACAGCAAGAGACATGGATAGTAACAGAGGGCAGCTATGTGGGGAAAATATTAAACATGCATAAACCTTTTTGCTCAATGTTTACCTTGCTTCTTGGTGTCCCATCGTGTCATGGCAATAAAAATAGTACTTAAAGTGAACTGATGGCGGTTGTGGTCAAGACGACTGTTCCAAGGCCTCTTCCCCTCAAAATGCCCACGTACGTTGCAAACAACATTTTAAATATAAATTCAATAATTTATTGCGACTCTCCGCTGTCCATTGCTTCAACCAAGTTGCCCCTGAGCAAGACTCAGGCTGCCGTGCCTGCTCCACTGAAGTTGCACAGGAGCTAAAAGTAACAGGCTGAGTTTGTACAGTACCAGGTAACTCCCAGGTGTCAGTGTGTGTTGAATTTTATGAATGTAAAGCAGGGTTCTGTTGGAAAAAGCATGAATAAATGCATTTATTAAAAAGCAAAAAAATCTGCATTTATGTAGTACCTCCTCAAACTACAGTGCTCTTAAAAAACACAGCACAAAAGATTAAATCAGCTGCAAGAGAAATAAACGTGAGGCAAGAGATACAGTGAAAGAAAAATAGAGAACAAAGAAAATGTATGTCTAGGAGAAAAAAAAACAAACCTTTGTACTGCACTGGTTAAAAAAAGAACTTTTCTGTGTTGTTTTATGTAAAGACATCACAGGAATACCTTGAGAAACTTATTGTAAATGCTTATGGCTCAAGATGATCCTTAAAAAACATCTTGCAAAATATCTGTTGCAAGATCAAACTCTGTGAAAATATATACTCAAATTTTAGAGACAAACCATTTTCAATTTTCAAAACTTTATTGTTATTGTGATTCCTTAAAATGTATGAACCGACTCTTTAATGTGTGTACATGATAATGCAGTTGTTTTGTCTTAAGGTATGGTATACGTTGTTAAAAAAGACTGTTATCAGAGTGTTATCTTAAACTGCACCAAGTGTAGCAGCAGCATTCTAACTTTGCACATTCATGCAGATGCCCTCATGGATGCCATTTTAAGGCAAGACTAGAAATCACCCCAGTGTGAAAATCACTTGAATAATTTTTATGACTTGTCTTGTGCTCAAATGCTGTTAATTGCTTAAAATCTGAGTTAAACACATTGTTTCTTTTGTCCACGCCACCACAGAAAGTGAAGATTTCAATTGTGGGTAGTGATTGATTAGCCTGCTTGAATTACTTGGATGCTGGTCGGCATAGAGAACCCGCAGATTGATCTACACTCATTTGTCTTAAAACACCAAAACCCTCCGTAGCTTTAATTACAGGTTGCAAAGAAAAACTACAAAGACTGAACAGTTTTTAAACGGGTCTTCAGTAGGCCTCAGGTTGTTCTGGCATTAAATTATTGACTTCAACTAGACTGAAAGCAGAGTTAGGGTCAAACAGCTGACATGGATTTTTCTGATATGCAGTTCTGTTATAACAACCACGAACTGAGTTGAACTAATGGAAACGTCAATGCACAAGAGAAATCTTTGCAGGCACAGAAATGTGCAACAGTGCCCTTAAGAACACGTGCATTAGCAAATGCGGGTTACAATCTGGACAATGTAGCAAAACTTTCTTTTCATTCATCAAATGTTGGATTTAAATAAGATCCTAAAATGTTAAATTAAAGTTGGATGCAACATTTGCAGGTTGAAAACATTTTGATCATTTTATCGTTGGCAACTGAAGTGGTTTCGAGTTTCTTAAAGACGTTTCACCTCTCAACTGAAAAACTATTTCAGTTCAAGTACTGAAGAGGACTCTTGGATGAGATGTTAGATTAGCCTTGACCAGGATGAGAAAATCTTCCTTTTCATTCACTGCAGATCATGTAAGTCAGTCTGTATTAATGAGCAAACGGCTCTTTTATAAAACTTGAAAATAGAGGAAGGATTTTAATCTGAAAGGTCATCAGCTAGGCAAAAGCCTCAAGCTAGGAAACTGAGAATGAATGAAGTTGTACACAAAGGTAGTTCTGTTGGAGATTTTACATGAAATTGCTGCGTCGTAGGGAAAATAATTCTGATCTACTTTTCAAGTTCTGCATGAAACCCTGACTGATGAATGCATTCCTTCAATGGCCCAGTTAGGGGCTGATATTGTTCATTTCTGTGTCAGCACGTGTATGTTTCTCATGTGGGTCAGGTGGCAGATGTGTGAGGTTTACACCGTCAGAGGAAAATTAACATAGACGGCAGTAATAAGTTGACTGGGTGCAATTTAATACCTGGAGCCGATTCAGCAAAACTCAACACATATGGCTATTATGAATATGCTTATGTTCGTGCGTGCGTGTGTTTGTGTGTGTGTGTGAGTGTGCCACGTTGCCTTTAATGTGTCAGAGAGTTATCAATAGCTACTGGCTAATCACCACAGTATCTAGGTTAAATACAGATCACCATGTGTGTTTCAGTGGGTGCTTGTTTGCTTGTTTACCACACCTACACAATGACTAGGCTAAATTCAACTCTGTGTGTGTGTGCGTGTGTGTGTGCGCGCGTGTGTGTGGCCGTGTGTGTGCGTGAGTGTGTGATGCATAAAAAATACCTGCAAGCCATTGTGATCACTTCATAATACCTGCGAGTGTGACTAATCTAAATTTATCCATCAAAAGCTAGTTGTCACTGCACAGTCAGAGAATCAGTCACAGCCTACTGTGAAAGATTATGTGTGCATATGTGTGCATACTGTATGTGTGTGTGTGTGTTTGTGTGCGTGTGTGTGTAAAATATAAAAAGTTGTATATTTGAGTCACCCTGTGATTTCTCTGAAACCTTCACATTTTATCCTTAAATGTACCTGCTTAAGCTGGTCATAGATACCATAATGATGTGAATAATCAGCCGTTTCAGCATCGACAGGCTTCTCCTTAATTAGGGAGGAGGTTCTCTGAACACTCTTGGCACTGTCGAGCAATGTTTTCTTCACACAGTGTTTATTACCATTGAATGTTATTAATAAATGCTCTTAGATGAAGCAAATGAGGAAAAAATAGCAACTCTTCCACCACGCGCTCCTGAAAAAAAGGTGTTATTTTAAGTCTAACAACATTAGCTGGGAATGTTTTGGTTCCGAATGATGACACTGTTAGCACTGATTTTTGTTGTGGTTCAATTACCTATTTGTGACATCAGCTGTGCCGACATGAGGCAGATCCCCAAGAGATGAGAATGCTAGAGAAAGGATCACATTTGAATCACTAGTTCAGTGAATGAATAATGTTTATGCGTGTCACTCTGCAACTGGGGCTAAAAATTCAAATCGTCAACTTCAAGGGGTTACAATTACTGACACACTGTGCCTCTGCAAGCTGGTAACTGGATTCCCCTGCTCTATAAAGGAGCTTAAACACCCTGTAGTGCTTAATAAAAAGTAAGAACTGTACTAAAGTTTCACATAACTGCTACAGCAGAGAAACTTTGCTATGCAAAGAAGCTGAATTTTAATTCTGAATTAGTGATTGAAACCCTAAGTGAGTCCGGACAGGCTGGCATGACTGCAGCATGGAGAAACTCTCCATGGTGCTGAACACACAGCTATTACTGCTGGTGTGCTACTAAGGGGCAGAGAGCCTTCATGTTCTTATTCCATTAAACGCACACAGAGGAGTAAAGTGTTTTCTGTCCGTGTGGGTTGATCTCTCCACATTTTTGCACAGGGATGACCCCAGACACACTACCCATAAGGCTGTAGTGTAATTCCTTGCAGTAAGCATAACGAAACATTGTCCATCCATTACACGACCTGAAATTGACCAAATATCCACGGCAGTCCACTGGTTTGGAGAAATAATATGCAAAGGAGGGTTTTATTTTTATTTATTTATTTTGGTAATTAAGAAGAATTGCTACAAATTCTTATTTGTGGATGGCACTGGTGGTTAATTCTGTGTTCTGGCTTCACCTTGCCCTCGCCCAATTAGGTGAATGGCTGTGGTTCTGTCTCCCGCAGACCACTGGTTTTGGTTACATTCACAGAAGTCCAGTGCCATCTATTTCTGGAACTAAAAAAGAAAGAAAAAAAAAATTCTCACACTGGCCCTCCAGCTGCACAGGGAGCAGGCGTGAGACTTCTCAGGGGATGCACTTCACACACACCGGTCATATGGTGAATGCTGAAGTCACTAAGATCGAGCTGTGGATGCTCACCAACAGTACAGCAGGCACATGTTACTTAGGGCCTTACTTACTCTCTCGGTTCAGGTTATGGGTTAAGATCACATTTAATCTGTGTCTCTGTCTCTATGCCTCATGGTCTCATCATTCCAGGTTGTTAGAGTTGGTCTACTGTAGTGGTTGTGGCTGGTGCAAAGGTGCCTCTGGGATCTAAGACTGAGTTTGAACAGTTCCCTTGGGCTATGGTGGTTGCCTTTAAGCAGAAATGGTTAGCTGTATGCTCATGGGCAGAGCAAAGAGAAAATTGGCAGAAGATGTGCAGCAAAGTATCTTCAATTGGTGGTGGCAGATCCATCCCTAAAAGGATGGAGGATGGTGCACAAAGACCAGGACAGACTCAGATCAGGGGTAGCCAATATATCAATGTCTGGGAGATGCTGCCTACATTTGCTTCAGTCCCTTCACACCAACTTGTGTAGTCAGGATGGATAGTTTGGCATTTATATAGCTGCAACAGCTGCACAGGTAGGTGGACTCCAAAAAATTTGCTATTCTACCCCTCAGAAACAAGACTAGGGTCAATTGATTACAATGGGCCATTGGCACAAGAGATTTCAGCCACAATCATGAAAATTAGTTCCACTAAATTGTATTGCAAACAGGCTTAACGGGACACCTACACAGCACATTGTTGTGGCATTTTTTCTCCGCCTTATTATTATTCCCGGACACCATATGGTACTATGCGGTTTCAAAACAACAGGGAGTGATTTTAACGCTAATTATCAATGGAAACTTGACATAGGGCTCGCACCACCCACTACAACAGTTTTGCTTGTTTTGCTTGGTGAAACAGTCCAACTGTAAACAGAATGTGAGAATATGTTGTTGGAATTAATAGGTCAGTAACCACGCACAGTCACAGAGGTGCTGCTTTGCAACGAGCCAAGAAGACACTGAGCCTGACGATGAAGATGATATTTAAGAGATGATGATGATGATCACATTTTACATTACACCCCTGCTGAGAGTCCACTCATAAGTCCAACATGTGCTTTTAAAAAAAAAAAAATTAATTACATTTAATTTTTTTCACACTTAGATTTGACATTTAACAGCCAATGGTGGCAAAGAGTCCAAGAACTACATTTTTAAAAAAATTTAAATTAATTAATAATTAATTATTTTTTTAAACAGGAAACACACAAACAAACACGTCATTATAAAGGCACCGACTTTTCCCACTAAGGGACTTGATAACTCATTTCTCCAGTGACTACAGTCATCTACATTCATATTTGGACAATTACCATGCAACTTCCTGTCTAAAAGCTCCACAGACATCAGCAGCTAACAAAGCAGATGAATGAAGAGAAAAAGGCTGAGGGAGAATCATGGATACAATAAAGAGCGAATCTACTTAATGACACTTTT
>JAQFJB010000007.1:22476764-22489415 GCA_029874875.1 Naso minor
CCTGAACAACAGCGGCTTAGGGGGCCCGGCTACAGTGTGAGCAAAGAAGGTTGGAAAGGGCACCGCAAAGGGGTCACCAAGCTTCGGTCACTGCTTCTGATGGAAATCTTTCTGGCATTTAAGGAAAGATGAGAGGGAAATTGGGAAACAAATAAATGTCCCAAGTACATGTTGTACATGCAGTCCCCTTTAAGTAAAAGTATGCTCTCTCTCACTGTTTCGCTGTTTCATTTGAATTCTTGTATTAGCATTCATGAGGTTTTTTTTTTAATCTGAGGAAAGTTAACAACATTTTTCATCCTTAATTCTGCTTGGCATTTACTCAGCCTAATGCATTTACCCCTGGAAGCTGCCCAGTGCACCGACAGGCTCATCTGGTGTGACTGGGGTTAGGGGCCTTGCTCACTTTCACCACCCACATTAATCCTGCCAGATGGGGGTTTGGATTGGTGACCTTCCAATCACTAACTCGCTTCTCAAACCATTAGGCAAAATAAATTCCAGTACTTTCATATTTGAAGTATTGTGAAATATCTGTTCATATTTGACAGAGCCTGTAGTCTTTGTATATATGAAATTTCTGAGCTTTGACAAAATATTTAAAATCATGATGAAAAACGTAAAATGTCGGTTAAAAATGTTATTTATTTTTAATCACCCCCATTTAAATAATCTTGACTATCTTAACCTTAACTATAAGAAATCAATCTTGGGTAAATGAACGGGTCTCTCGCTCTTTCTCTTTTAAATTCAAAGTTTTTTATTGAGCAAGTTTAGAAACATACAAACATACCAACAAATCGTAACTACAAAACTACAACTAACTAACTGTACAATCAAAGAGATAAACAGCAAATAAGTAGGCTATATTAACAAATAAATACATCAAAGAAAGAGAAAAAGAAAAGATACTACTACTAATAATAATAATAATAACATGCCAGGGGTCAACGTAAATAAAACTCAATGAAAAATATTAAAAAGGGAGCACAGTATTACAGTTTTAGCAGCTTTTTTTTGCTGTTATGAATATAACATTTTGCAAGAAGTATAATAAGATTGATAAGAATATACTCTTTTTCAGCAGATACTTAAAAAAAACACATTTTCCAGATTAGGCTGAAAGTTACAAATGATATTATAAATAAATTTACAGATATATCTTGCCACAGTTAACGGGTATGTGTACATTTCCAGAGCAGATAAATCTCTTTTATTTTGGTGAACCGGTCGTTACGTCATAAACCTGCGACTATTTATGTGCGACATATCATCATGGCGCTGTTTCCAGCTTTTGCCGATGCAGAGGGTAACAAAGTTGAAGAATCGTCCAAAGGTGAGCTGTCCATCGTGTACAACGCGTCTTTACATCGATTGATAATCGTATAAATAGTTTATTGTCATTGTGTCGATCAGATAAACCTGCTGTACCACGAGCCAACTGATATCAGCCGCCCAAACGTCTGCCTGTCGTTGATTGTGAATGACAGAGTTTATATTTAACGTCAGCGTTGTAAAGAAGTTAACATGCCACGTTTTTTGTTTTGTTTTGTCACGATACAGACTGACTTTTTGTTCGCCACATTTATATGATGCTGGTGTCACATTCGTTAGCGTTTGTGTTGCTTCAGTTACCGGTAACCTGTTCTCTGAACAGAGAGAGTGGGTGACAGCTGACGTTAAAGTTACGAAATGCCGGTGATTTCTTGTTTTCTCTCGCCTTCGTGCCTATACTTAGCAGGGTTAAAACAATTTCAAAACAGGGTAGATAAATTTCCCGTTAGATCTGTGTGATAAACTAACCAAAACAGGGTAATTTAGCCTTGATAATACAAAATGTGTATTTGCTAAAGTTATAACTGAAATGCTGGATGCTTAAGACAGTTAGTTGTTGTTTTTATGATGCTTTTGGTGTTCTCTTCCTGTTACCGTCACTGTTACATTAAGTAATAAGCCTGTTTACACACACCTTAGAACCCTGTTTTTGAATCTTGTTGGTTGGGATAATATTTGGAGCATGGAGAAATGTGGCTGTTCAGCTCCACTTAGACAAGATTTTAATGCAATATTAATACTTCCCGAGTCTTCTTTATCGCCTGTGAAAGTGCAGGCCCACCTTTGACCTGTCCACATGCAGCAAAATGCTGTCTACTGAGTAACCTCACTTTGTTTTCTAACGTCTTAGATTGTCATATAATCACCAATTTACTTGATTTAAAACTTTCATGTAATATGGAGTGAAGGAGGATTAGAGACGTGTATTTTCTTGCTTTATTAGGATATCGTGTGTCCACATGTGATTAAAATACTAAATTACCACCATGATACCACCACTGCATGTAACACACTGAACAACAATCATCATCATGATCTCACAGTTGTCTCGGTTACTGAATAACACTCTTTTTTTTTATCCACTCTGTCCTTGTAGAATTAGATTGGCTGAAAAATAGAAGTTTTCAGACTGAAGATGCCCTCTCTCTTCACAAGCGGTATTTTGAAAAGAGGGATGAGAAGCTGAACGAGAAAGAATCATTGTACAGGTAAAAAAAAAGAAAAGAAAAAAGCTTTGCATGCAGACACAATGTTGAAATAATTGTTTTACAATATAATTCTTCTTAATTCTTGTTTTTATGCTGTCAGTTCACTTACTTGCAGCAGTATTTCTTCATGGGGAAGCACTCTGTTACTCTGTTTAGATATCTGCCACCTAAATTGTTTTTCTGTCACTTTGAATTATTTCAAGTACTTAAAAAAATAAGAACTTTGCCTTTGCTTGAGGCAGGTGTTATGTTTGAACGTGTTTTGTGTCGACACTTACTAATGTTGAGTTCACCTTTATAATCTTCAGTGTCAGCAGAGGGGTGAGCTCTGCTGAGGAAGAAGAGGAAGAGGATGTGCCACTGAAAAAGAAGAAAAAGAAGAGTGAAAAGAAGAGGAAAAAGAAGAAAAAACACAAAAAGAAGAGTGGGAGGCGTTCGGACAGCAGTGGATCTGACTCTGAGACCATTTACCCCAGTGACCTCAAAAGAGAGGAGAAGGCAGATGGGTATAGGCACACACTCTTACATCACCTGTGTTTACATTTTGAATTATGTACTCAAGTGCTGGCTTACATCTCCTCTGTGCTTATGGTTGGTGTGTGTGGGGTTGTGCAGGGCCCAGGCTGCTCCGTTAGCAAGTCATTTCTCCTGGTTGGATGACCTCCAGTCACCCACAGAGCAGCTGTTCTGTGTGGACCATAAAGCAGACCCAGCCAACTGGACGTACAAGTCGCTTTACAGAGGAGACGTAGCTCGGTAACACGCGTACACACACACACACACACACACACACACACACACAGACAGACATATATATATGGACTGCAACATGAGGACAGTGTCTGTCATCTGTCTCCTTAGGCCTTTTCATTTAATTACAATTGAGTGTTGTCGTATTGGCCTTGTTCAAACTGCAGACAAATCCGTCTTGGTTCTCAAATCTGATTTTTACCTCAGACTGTCCCCACTGTCATTTGCAAGTGATAAGACTGGATTTGTTGTATCTACACATCACTGCACACACATCTGTACCGACCTATTTGCATGGGTTACTGTGGTAACAACGTCAGTGTCAGTATGTGTGCTGGTGAACAGCTTTACAGCATGAAAGTACGACAAATGAAAAAATGTCTTGCTGTCCAAGCACCTGCGCTGTCAAGTTGCTGTACCGAGCTCGCCACATCAGACAGACTTGACGGAATATACAGATGAACATTCCGATGTTCCGTGCTGCAGTCCCAGCGGGCTTTACTGTGCAGCGAGAGATTTGCACTGTACACAAAGCAGTGACTGGTGGGAGCATGTCGTCCTTGGGACATTTGATGATGAGAGAAGGCGTGCAAATTTTCAAATACACCGTGGGACCTGTCATTTGTCAGGATCTGTGGCCATCTAGCACCATCAAGACATTCTACTCAGGCGCCCAGTATCCGTGAAATGACGCAGAAGACACTCTGGTATCTGATCTTAGTGAGCAGAGCGTCCACACTGAGGACGCATCTGTACAAATACAATTTGAATTGCATTTCAAACCACCTCGCCATTTGGTTTGGGTCTGATGTGCAAAAAACAGATTTCATGAGGTTTTTTTTGCTGACCAGATTTCCTGAAATCAATCTGGATACAATCTGGACACGCCAAAAATCTGATTTGGGCTGGCAGTCTGAACAAGGGCATTGGCCATCCTGCTTTTGCTGGATACCCAACCCGGTTCTACATTTTATTGACAAGTCAAAAACATTAATCTCATCATTGAGTTTGAGACTGTAAACTTAAATTTACTAATATAAAAATGTAGTGCGTTATTAATTTAGAGATGATTTTGAATTTGTGTGTTTCAGTTATAAGAGGAAAGGCAGGTCGTCCTTGGGCTTGGACCCTAGCAGACAGGGACTCAGCTGGGAGGATGCTGGGTCAAATAAGAAGCAGAATGGCGGGGACAAGAAGAAAGCAGCAGACAGATACTTCTCTAGAGTCAGTCGGCAGCTGCTGAGGTCCGTGCCCCGTGTTCCTATCTTACCTACGATTCCTGAGAGCAGTGATGCCATCAGCCGCACTTCCTTCCTCCCGTTCGGTGACGACGAGAGCAAAGGAGGAGAGGCAGGTGAGAGATTTAGCTACAACAGACAGAAGAGGCAGACTTTGCAAGGTCAAAAAAAATCTAGCAAAGGGGTGCGCTGGTAGCTCAGTCGGTAGAGTGGGCGCCCAGTATACAGAGGCTGTGTCCTCCCTGCAGTGGCCCTGGATTCATTTACACCCTGTGTCCCTTTGCTGCATGTCTTCCTCCTCTCTCCCCAGTTTCCTGTCCACTCTGTTGTTCTGTCAAAAATAAAGGTACAAAAGCCCCCCAAAATATCTAAAATATCTTTTAAAAATAATGTGTTATTTTAATGTGACTTAGGAAGCAACCAAAACATCCAAACTGAAGCAAATTGTAGACAAAATATCCACGATGTAAGTTCTTTCAGTGGCCCTAATTATAGGAAGAAGAAAAGAGTTTGAATTTTAAGCTCTTGCATTCATGACAGGTAATATTTAAAACAACCAATGTAAAGCTGTCCTGATTTTAGGAATTAATATGTTGACTTTTGTTGAACTATAAAGTGGGGAACTTCTCCTCCAAAATTCACTAATTGCACCTTTTCTGTCTCCCAGATGTCTGTCACCAGCCGTGTTGTGTTAATTTTAATCCTCACAGCAAAAACCAAACAATTTTCATTCCAGGTGACAGAGTTGAAACATCATCAGTAAATCCCCTCGGTGTGTATGACTCCTCCACGGCCCTCTGGCTGCAGGGGAAGGGACAGCCGGAGCAGGAGAGGCAGGATGTAGAGACGGGGCAGAGTGCTGCACTTCTGGGCGGGAGGACTGAAGAATTTAACAGGCGGCTCAGAGAGCAGCCAGCTGACACGCAGCTATGGATGAAATTTATAACATACCAGGTATAAAGACTCTAGACTTTATTTGCAATCAGCCTTTGAATATGATAATGCGCTGTACGCATTTTGTTTGTGTTTGTATGAAAGTCTATGTGCCACTGTTCTTGTGGTAAGGATATTAAAAGATAAGGGAGGCCTTACTCATCTCCTAATTCATCTCTACTCTCTTACAAATCCGAAATAAAGACCAAATCCATCATGTGAAACTTCTAAACTCCGTGATTTCCTTCCGCCTTTCTAGGATGAGCTTAGTGCGACAGTGTTTGGAGGCGAGGAAGAGCAACAAGGCAGCGATTTGACTGAGAGTCGTAAGTCTTCTTACCGCGCAGTCCTGGAAAAAAAGCTGTGCATCGCAGATCGCGCCGTGGCCACAAACCCTGGCTGCATAGCTCTGCAGCTGGAGAGGCTCAGGATCTGCCAAGAGCTCTGGGAGCCCTCACTTCTGGCGAAAGAATGGAAGAAACTGGTCAGTGTTTGCGTTCTTTGTGCTTCATTGTGACTAACTCAATGCTTTTATATTTGGACTACATGCAGCGTTGCTCCAACAAGTTGCAATTACAGCTGATTTTTTACATTTTTATTCTTTGCCCTAAGATGAGTGGGAAAGTCTCTTGTTTTGGTATTTGGTTCATTTAGTTTCACACTGCCTTATGACATGAATCTCCATCTACAGTCAAGTTTTAATTCTTCTCTGAGATTTAATAAAAAAGGCACATTTTTTACTTTTTGTCAGTGACTAAAGCTTACAGTCATTCTAACACAGACACACCTCATGCTTTACCTGTTACATTTCAGGTGTTCCTCCACCCAAACAGTGCCCCCTTGTGGACGAAGTATCTGCTGTTCACCCAGACCTACTTCAGCAACTTCACAGTGCCAAAGGTCAACTCTGCCTATGGGAAGTGTCTAAGCACGCTCAGTGCTGTGCGTGATGGCAGCATGGTCTCTCATCCGGCCCTGCCAGGCACTGAGGAGGATATGTTGGGTAACCAAGATTTTGTTTAGCCTGTAACCATCCAGCATTTCTACTCTGACAGGGCCAGTGTTTATCACCTGCACACATATATACATACATAGACACTTGATTTACATGTGATACATTATATTCTCACTTGTTTGAATATAAAACAGTTTTTTTTGTACACTTGTTTACATTTACAGTTTGTTTTCTTTTGGTCCAGATATCTTCACCCAGCAGTGTCATTTCCTGCGTCAGTCTGGTCAGGCAGAGAAGGCGATTGCTCTTTTTCAGGCCATGATGGACTTTACTTTCTACAAACCAGACAGCGTACGTGAACTGTCCACCAAGCAGCAGGTAAACACACACGCATGCACAGCCACACGAAAGCAGAAAAATACACACGCACTAAACCAATCCTAATTTTAGTATTTGCATCGTACATCTAAAGCTAATGACAACAAGTATAAGATCAAATAATTATGTACAAAGGCAACTCAAAGAAATGGTTTTATTTTCAGAGAAATACATTGTCCTTGTGCAGTGATTTGCTGGATCTATATGGGGCCTCCAAAAAATCACAGCGCCCTAGCCAAGAAAAAATCCAGCACATGACCTCCCCAAAAAACGTAACTCATCTTTTAACACTGATTTTTGTAATTATTACATAAAGTTTAACAGTTTATTTCTGAAGTGTGCTTTACCTTTAGCCCCTCTAAAACTGGCAGACAGAAAGGGATACTGATCTTAGGGAACCCTTTGCAAGAAAGTAAATATGTGATTTTAATAAAATGTTAAATGTGTCTTCTATTAAGCAAACCAGCAAATTGCCCTTACTTGAAGTGTTCTTTCTTGTAGTTTTGTTACTGTAATGATTATATTGTTAGTAGCAACCAGGACTGGGCGATATGCCCTAAAAATAAAATCTCAGATTTTTTTCACATCAAACTAGATTTTTGTTTTTCATCAATTATTTTTGCCCTCTTACAAGCAAAGTAAAATGACAAAGAAATTACTCAAAACAAGTTTTCCTTTATTTTAATAACAAAAATTAACCAAAGGAAGCTAAATTTCCCAAAAGTGCAAGCTGGGAACCTGACTTTAAAAGTGCACTTTGTAGAGGGAAACTTGTTTACATTTGCACTGACGCTGGCACTAATTTGACAAAACATGTTTACATGTAATTCTTCTGTATTCAGAAATTTAAAAAAATACAGTTCTGAGGTTCCTGAAACTAAACACAAGCCTTGAAAGAGAAAATGGATTTTCATTTAAAAATTTTTCACTAAACCATAAATTCAAATTAATAGTTAAAATATTCATCGCCCAGCCTTACTACAAAATTTTTTTTCCACTTTTATTTTTAAATATCATTCTTAGCTCCCAGATTATGTTTTATGTTTTGTTACAAAACAACACAGCTTTGCATTTGAGTAATTGTTACATATCCAAACTTCAAAACAGCTTACACCTGAGTTCAAGCGATGATTTTTATGACTGCCTTGAGACCAAATTGATTTACTTGACCTCAGCAACTCACATCATGGTGTGATGATGACTCGTTCGTAAAACTGACGAAGAATGTCTCATGAAATGTTCCTCTGGACTTACAAGTTTAATTGTCAGCGGATCGTTCATTTTTGACCTGATGTGTGATTGATTTATATGAGCGGCTGAATTCAGGTCAGTTGAAGGACAGTATCTCCTGTCACAAGGAGCCTCATGGACTGTAAGTGAGTTTGTCAGCATGTAATTTGTGTGGGATAAAGCAGATGAAAAAGGTTTCAAACATATATTTTTCCAATGACTCATGGCTTATTATTATCACACTGCAACGACACAGCTCAGTTTTATTGTGTTTGTGTTCCCAAACTAATGGGGTAAATGTCTATATAAAATAAATCTCAATTTTTCATTACATTTCATGGATCTAAACCTCAGATATCTGTGGTACTTGTGGAGCAAATTACCAGATCCTATATGAGGACATATTTACAGTATATACATTATTAGCCTATACATAACATGAGCAGGAGCTTCTGCTGCTTCTCCAGGGAATTTCTAAAATAGGAAGTTGTTTTTGTGGCAGCTTTCAAGTTTCCAATCAGCTGCTGGCAGCTAACTGACTCAGCCCTCTGGCCTGCAAGTGTGGGGCAATTCCTTTCCCAGACGTTACAGTACATTATCCATGAGTGACCATCAACAAGAACAGAAAGCTCTGGTAGAATTATGTCACACAATAAAGAAATGCATCACACTGAGTCAAACCAAGGAGACTAAACACCTGCTCTTTATTTAAAAGTTGTGGATAAAGATGTATAATGTTTGTATTCACATTAACATTGTGATAGCGGGTTTTGTATTAGGATTCAAATAAGCACTGAATATTCTGTGTTTCGTGTACAAGTATATAATCATTTTGTTTGACATCATTGGTATTCCCAGCGGAGTAAGATTAAGTGTGATGATGGCTGTGCAAAATTCCACACTACAGTTAGCAACATATCGACACCCCATTACAAATGTGTAGGTAAGCTGGACTGTAAGTACATTTGATTTCAGAGGGTAAATCTGCCCACATCCACATGTATCACAGACTAGCATGTGGCACTGGCTTTATGTTACATGAGCTTTTTTGTTGCTGAAACATTTTATTCTTATTCTGTTCTGCCAGTGTCCCCATCTCTGTTTCACCCAGCCGATCTCCAGGCTTCAGCTGTTGTGCAGCCGTTGACCTCTGAGATTTGGGGGCTGTGATAGGGGTCGGCCTGTCAGTGTCTCCCTCAGGGTAGAGCAGTGACATTTAACTCAATATCCCAGAAGGATAAGGTTTCTCCCTCACTCCCCTCCATCTTCCACCTCTGTCTATCTCTGAGGTGTCAGTGGCCTGTGGGTGCGGGGACTACTACGGCGTAAAAACCCCTGCGAGCCGGGACACCCATCACCTCCAACTCCCACCGCGGTGCTAACATGCCACGCCCTCGTGCCAGGCTGAGGGATCACTGTGTGCAGCTTTAACCCCACCAAGCCCTCCCTCCTTCACTCGTGAACTCTATACATGTTCCCAGTTCTGTAAAAGTGTTAAGTGCTGCGGTGGTGCCGCTGTACGCACTTCTGTCTTATGCAACTAAGTTGGTCTCTGCTGACTCGCACGGCGCAAGCAAAGCGAGAGGCACAAGGCGACATCTGTCACTTAAAGACATGGAGCCCGGAAAGACTGACATATTTCCTAAAGAATGTTGTTGTCATTAACAGCACGGTCTGCGGGCTGCATGTTGAAGGCTGCACAACTGATCTACATCATCCATTTACTGTCACTGGAAGACAAACATGCTCTTATTTGCTAAGTCTGATGAAAAACAATCTCAACTAGTTTTCCAGCCAGAAAGAAGAATTTTTATACTTAAAGGTACTGTAAGTGATTTACACTTTGTTAAAATAAGTGTCAAAAAGCTCCACTTGCTGACAGCCAACTGTGATAATAGAGTATGGTCAGTAATGTGGGTCTCAAAGTCTCTCCTTTCTGCAGTAAACCGAAAATACATTTCTGGAATCAACTCTTTTAATTGGACGAGAGTGGGAGCGAGATACCAGAAAATGTCTTTTCTGTGTACGGCCGAGCGGAGGACCCATGTAAGTGATGTCTCTGTAGAGCTATCTAACACTTAATAAAAATTAAATGGGAAAAAATTTTAAATTTTAAATATTACTTAAGTAACAACTTTGTAATATTGATTTCGGTAAAATAACAGGCTCAAGCAGTAAGCCTGCAGCAGCATCACCTTAACTGCACTTAGTCCAGCTTGCATCCATAATCTACAAGTTTGTCACCATCTTTAACTTTTAAGCACAAGCAACATAAATGAGGACACCACAGGGCTGACTGGCCAACAACACCAAATTAAATAATGTCTGGTATTGACAGTGAGGACATAATTAGTACCGAGCAATAAGGCCACGGATAAAGGAGCTACAGCGTCGGTGTTAGCTGGGCACTTGTTACAGCATTAGCTAATAGTAATAATAGAAGTGGCAGCTGAGTCTCTGAATCCAGAATTCCTCACGAGTTATAAATAGAGCAGGTGACACTGTGCTGCTGGGCATGGCACCACAACAGCTTTGCAGCGTTTTTATTCCAGAATGCTGGACCTTCAGTTCAGGCTCACAAGTCCAACTTTCATCTATTGGGAGAAAATAAGACAGGATGTTGGCGGGCACATTTGACTCCACGGTGTCATCAGTATCCATGTGGTACATTGGGCTAAGGAGTTCCTGGTTGTTCACACCATTCCACACACTTAGGGCTGTACTATATAAGCTGCGGGGGAGCCGACAGAAAAGTGAGCCTGTTGGTCAAAAGTGGCTTTCATTTTACTGATGGGGTGTCGTTTACTTGGCTGGCTCTGCATTTTTAGAGGCCAGTGCGGCAAAGACACTTTATCGGGGAACCTGAGGTCTGCAGGATCAAGCAGAGCATCCTGTTAGCTTTAACGGCTGCGATCGGTTCAGATTTGACCAACAGCTGCTTCCAGTCGCTCAGTGTAGAGACAGTCTAAGAGGTGTTCACTGTACGCTTTTCTGCTGCACAATCCACAAGATTTAGTATTTGCATAACAGCAAAATCTATATTCAAATTACAGAGAAGTATAAAGCACATATGTGGGTCACGCGTTCTTCTTTGGAGCAAATTCCATTTGCTTAAGAAGTTCAGATATTCACCACCCTGTATCACTTCTTTTAATGTTGTTGGTGTAGCCTTTGGGGGTTTTGTGACTGATTCAAAGAAGAAGAGTGAGAATTTTATCGTCGTACTCATTTATAGTCTAATCAATGTGTACGTCATGTTTTCCCTTTCTAACTTACATTGAAATTACTCACTTCACAAGCAGCACACACGTCACTGTTCTCATTGAAGTTACTGTTTTGATAATTAATTTTAAAGCTAGTCATCATTTTTAAAAAGAAAAAAAAAATATTTTCGCTCTCTAATGAATTAATCATGCCCTACATCCACAAGCACAGTGGAGCTATGAACAAAATCTTCAAGGAGTTTCATAATAGCAGTCATAAATGAAACAGCTTAGTATTTCAGCCCAGCATAGCTGTATGAACTAGCATGTACAGTATTTGGTATCATCTGAAAGATGAACTCTTAACTTACTACACCTTCAACGTCTCATCTATTTTAAAGACTCTTATCTAACCAAGACGCTATTTTTGGGTTGATAGCTATAACTGATGGACTGGACCTCATAGTCTCTGAAGAAAAATTTGATTTTCACCCTTTTCTAACACTAATAAGTACAGTCAACCTGCATGTATCAGAAACAAGGTCACATTTCAATCCTCAAGCGCAACAGTTCTGAAACAAAATCCTGGTAGTTCTGTTCTCAGAATCCGAGAGCAAAGCCGGTGACAAATTGTGGTGACCCAGTGTGACCTTAAGTCTTTGAGTTAATTGCCTTGCCATAATGTACAGATGAGTGTATTCCAGAAGAAGAAATGAGAGAGGCGGGGAAGATATCAGAGAAATGTTGCTATAAAGGTGTACAAACTTCATTGTGACCTTTATTTTCTTCTGAATTCCAAGCTGCAGAAAACCGACCCCTTCCCCTTCAGCTGTACCCTTCACCTTTCACCTCAATGGTCCTGTAAAAGGAAGGCAAAATGTTTGACCGAGGGCCTTGAAGAAGAGAAGAAGAGTGTTGATGACAGGAAGACGAATGAATGAAAAAAGAGCCAGAGAAATGCCTAAGTCGGAAATGGGATCCTTTTATGATAAATATAGAATGAGGACCATAAAAGAAAAGTGCGTAGCTTTTCACACAGCCACTGCATAGCAAGAGGGTGAATATGACTTTTTTTAATATCTAAACTTAAAATAACTTAACAGATGATAATGAATGAAATGTTGTATTTGCTGCGACAGTAGGTCCCCACAGTTACTTTGAGGCACACATCAAACACTGGGCAAATGTTCATCTTCCTCTGGGAGAAGTAAAGCAGGGAGCCTTTAGTTAAACAAACCTCTCCAGTGTTTTGTCTCACAGTGCAGATCCTCTGACTGAAGGAGGCAGAGGAGCTCAACACTGCCTCCCTGTGGACATAAGCGGAATATTTCCATTTATCCAACATACTGCACATTCCCATAAATGACAGCAGAAATGTCTGTAGCTGGGAGGTTGTTGTTTTTTAAATCATATTGCATGTG
>JAQFJB010000007.1:22498837-22509081 GCA_029874875.1 Naso minor
TATTTTCCCTCCATCCGTGTATATTTGTGTATACTGGGAGTACTGAGGAAGCTGTCAACAAGTCGGTATGGACCTGAGTTTCCGTTCAGGCCAAAAGGCCCAGAGACAAGCACGCGCACACGCACGTCGGAGGGCGCCCCACTGACGGAGCGAATTTCCTATGCGGCGGATGGATACAGTGAGCCATACAGCAGTGGTTCGTCTTGCTTGCCCGCCTCCCAGCCAGCCTTGTTCAGTGGCAACCATCCATTTCCTCTCTTCCTGTAGCGTTAGCAGACAAACGTCTTCAACTCCAACAGACATGGTGAGTATTAATCTACCGTGGCTTATCGTGTGAACCGTTTGAAATTGTGTCGAGTTGACTGAATACCAGCTTGGGGTTGTTATGTTTCGCCGTTTTGTTGAAATATCCCGGAGCCTCCGCCGCATAGAGCGCGAGTAGGACTGGTTTGGGTGTAATGTTGAGTTAGCTAGCTAACTCGCTGTGAGGACTGTGGCGGTTAGACATAGCGGCTCGTCGCAGCGATGAAGAGGCTTATCGCGTCACAATTGCTTAAGATAACGTTAGTACACGCCGATGAAATTATAACGGTGTCGGCCACTTTTAACTGGCAGGAGTTTGCTGTTTATTAACTTACTGGTGGCTGTATTTCGGCATCAACCTTAACGTTGTGGCGGGGGGCTCGTTTGGCCGCCAGTGTTAGCATCACAGCTACCGTTACAGCCCCAGTGACTGACATTCTGGTACCTATTTTGCGTTAAAACTATAACGCCAGTAAGCTATGCATTTTTGCTTCAAATGTGGTTCAGTTTGTTTGTTTAGGGAGTGATGCTAGAAAAGCAACTGTTTGTGATTAGTCTCTGCATAGGGTTTTCATTGCCGGTGTTGCAGTGAAATCTGTAAGCAATCAAATAACTGATTCGCAGACAAAGACTGATGGGTGAGGTTTTTGTTGGGGACGGACAGATCTACATTTCTGGCCAGCAGTTTTTGTTTCTACAGCTGGCAAAAACTGCAACCCTTCCCATCGTGCGTTATTTATACAGGATAACATATTTTTCACATGTCATCATTACCATTATTGTTTACAGTTATCAAAGCACAACATGTAAAAATTGTGAAAGCTTCAGCAGAAACAGATGGCAGTCCCAATTAGGTCACAGAATATAACGTAACACTTTAATATGCCATGGTCAGTTCACCCCAAAATAAAATCTATTTTGTCTTCTGTTAAACCTGTTATTTGAAGATATTGAAGGCAGTTTACTTTGGTCATTTGGGCACTGATTGATATGAAAATATTATCCTTTATTAGTCCCACGACAGGAAAATTTAAAATGTTAAAAGGAATATACTTGTTTACCTGAACATTTTAGGAAGAACAACACTGTTCTGGCATTCTTACAATCTGAAACGGCATACATGTTTCTAGATGTTTACCTCCCTCACAGATGTCAGATGCACTGTCAGCTTCTTATTCAGTGTCCCTGTCACTCATCAGTCGTGGACTGTAGTTTACAGCTTTTAAAGGGAGTTGCTTAAATTCACACACATCAAGTGCTCTGTCGTGTTGTCATGTGAAACAGTTGGTTATGGTATAGTGGACCTTTTCTTTACTGAATATGTGAGTCGTAAACGGACTTAAACGTTGTCTGCTGAACACATCGTAGGCTCCTGTCATCACACAGGCAGAGCCGTCTACTTCAGCAAACCTAATCAGTTACGTAAATACATTTTTTTATAAAAATCTTTTAACATGTCACCTAAATTCATGTTTGTAATTCTTTCTGGATCATATCTCAAGGAAGCTGCGGAATGAATCTGAAACTGTTTTTTTGGTATATCTTGTCACATCCACTCTACACGCACGCATTGACCAGCAGTGGTTTTGTGTCAGCAGATCACTATCTGTAGTGAAGTGTTATCTGCATCTCAAGTGCTAAATGTTTCCTCACTACATTGCTGTAATAAAAACCCACAGGTCTCTTTCTGAAAGATCAGTGTCAAACATCAGTGAACTAAAAAGGCTTTTTCGTGTGTTTGTTTTAATTTTGTTGTCTTGTTGTTGCTTTTTTAAAATATTATTTTGTTTTATTTACAATTGCGGGCATTGATGGAGTAGCAGTTTGTTGTTGGTGGTTGATCTCAGCGGACTGCAAATCCAATTTAAATTTATTGAGGTATCTGAGAAAATTGTAACATGTCAGACATTACTTCCTCAGAAAATGTATTTTTGCAAATAAATGTTGGTTACCTCAACCAGGGTCAGTTAGATTAGCTCTAAAACAGTTTAATTTGATAATTAGTATACACTGACAATGATGATAGGTTTTCAGTGTAGTCAGTCACGATTGGTCATTGCAGTTGGTCCGTAATAAAGTGTGTGTTTATGTTTGACAGATTTATTTTTATGGTAGTAATTATGGTTATATTTTGATTATTTATTTATTCATTCATTTATTGATTGACTTGGTCAGTATTTGTCATTATGCCTAACTGGATAATACAGATATTAGCTGGCACTCCTTACAAAAATACATGAGACAAAGTGTTTTCACTAATCAGAGAAGCTGAAGGAGTAGGTGGAGTAGGTTGTAAACAAGATTAGGTCCTTGATTTTTTATTTTTGAATTTTTTATTTATTTTAATAGCTGCATCTTTGTACGTAGGAACAACAGCATGGCAGGCAGTAAACTTTATGACTTGGGGGCATCAAGTCCTAATCTTGCTTAGGGCACCAAAAAAACAAACCAAACCAAAAAAAAACAAACACTGTAGGCAGCCCGACAGGAAAGACTTTCTGTGGTACACTGGGATTTTATGACTGAGCTATGAGCAAGACACACACTTCAACTTTTTCTGACGTAGAACATCTGACATTTTCACATCACAGATGTCAAAATGACTTAAAGCATGACCCATGTAGGCCGATGTAGAAGGGTTTTGTTTGGGGTTTTTTGCTTTAAAAAAAGTATTGAAAAGTCAAACTGGTTTCAAAGGATGTATCTATCTGACTTTGAGTTGTATCTTCAAGTTCAGATTAAAAAAATGTGGTTTATCTTTGCAGTTTCAAGACCCTATATGGCATCACTGATTATTATCAACATGATTAAGTTGTGCATTGATCAGAGTTGATCATACTTAAGAAGCCACATGAGTTTCTTTACCACGACCAAATTTTTAGCCTGGACTGTTGAAATGAAAGCTGTGTAGCATAGATTGTCCCGTTGTAGTGAAAGTAGCACGTCATGATTAAGAAAACTTTTTTAAGCCGATGTTCTTTTGTATATTATTTCTATAATCTCAACTTTAGACAGATCTGTTTCTCACAATGAAGCGTTACTATGGAGAAAATTGGGTGCCTCTGTGGGTCGCAGTGGTTGAGTTTATTGTGTCGAACTCGATTGCGTCAGGTACGCAGGGCAGCTACATAGCAATGTCATTACAGAAAGTCTTCCAAGTATTCGTGACTAGAAAAAGCTATGTTAAACTGTTCATTTGATTTTCCTCTGCAGATTTCAAAGTAACCAAGAAAGGTTCTCTGTAATTTCTGATAGCTATCAGGTGGATTACTGTAGGTATGTGGTTTCTGCGATAGCTACATGGTAAACAAAGTTTGATACAGCAAAGAGGCAGCAGACAAAAGGACCTGAACATCTCTGTTGTGTTGACACATTTATTTTGACTTTTGTGTAATTTGTGTAAGGCACAACAACAACTCACAATAGCTTTAATTAGGACAGTGTGCACATTCTCATTTGATGTGTCTTTTCTTTTACTCATCAGCATTTGCTCTGCATTTTAAAATATTAATAAAAATTATAAAGATATAAAATCAGGTCACAGACATAAAATGACCACATTTATAAATGTTATTGATATTTACTACTTATTCTTGATTTTATTTAGTAGCAGCCGTGGATTCAGTAAATTTAAATAAAACAAAACTCTTAATATTGTCCATGGGTGTTGTAATAGTAAATCATAAAGCCCTCTTGCTGCACTGGCACTATCTCAAAGGGATGTGGTCTGTATTGTCAGACGTTAGCAGCTTGTAACCATCACTAGAGCGCGCACACGCATTACGCCGTCATTATCATCAGCCAGATTCTCAAAGCCTTTCAGCTTGAGTGCCATTATTTTGTAGATCAAACATTTTTAGTTTTGACCACTACTCTCACCCCTCTGTCGTCAAGGTCAGAAGAATACAGAATGAGGTTGAGAGTTTTACATATCACGAATACATTTCTGCTTGTATTTCTTAAAGCTTTCTCGATAGTAAATAACGCCATGGGTATTTCTGTCTTGTTGGGAAAAAATCTAATCTCAAAACAGAGTCTTGACTTGTAGGAAGAAGAAATGAGAAGATGTATAAGCCCTAAGATTGAGACTTTTGTTATATATTGTTGACAGCAGGATGTTCTGTTCTTTTTGTATGCTCTTACGTGTGCTCATACTGGTGACTATGGATGTCTTTTGTAAGGACGCCAGTTTTTCGAAGACTTTCCATTGTCAAGCTGTAAGCTATTTGTCATTCACACACTTTAGGCTCATTTACCTTAAACTAAACTGACTCGTGGCAAACTGTTGGAGAAATTGGTGTGTCACTCACAGAAACCGTTGTAACGGTGTGGTTAGGTGCCCCTGCCAATGGGGGCCATTTGGAGTGACCCATGATGCTGTCTAGGAGGTCTGATGACCAGCCAGCTGATCCTCCCTAGGAGCTGCAACTGTAGCAGTGAGATGAAAGGGCCACAGAATAACACATGCATATACATACACACAAAACCCCGTGACCTCCCCCAGTCTGGACACTGTTACTCTCAGACACCTTAAATCAATTTTCCTGACACATTTTGGCGACCTCCTCTCGTCTGGCCTCCTGGCCTGTGCACAGATTCTCTGTCAAAGTGCTGAAGGCTCTTCGTCTGTTGAACTGCTGCAGGAGGTGGACCATTCATCTGTACATCCATCTTTACCGTACATCTGATGGGGAGATGGACAGGCTCACACACACACACTCGCTGACATGGAGGCACAGGGAGCTGGGTTCTTTAATTTCTTATCCAGTTGCAGTCAGATGCAGTCACGGCAGGACAGTGTCTGGTCACATCCACTCGCAGCACTTCAGGACACAATGACAGAAAGAAAGATCAACAGCAAACAGATTTATAGAGAGACAGACAGATGGATGGACAAGTAATCAGGAGAAAGTCAACAGAAGGACCAGCTTTTTCATCAGCTCTTCATCTGACTCATGGAAGAGAGAGACCTCGCCTGACAGGTCAGTGCCATTTCACTGACCTATGCAACTCCAGAGGGATTGTAACAACATTTGTCATCCCTCAAGAACATCCACTCTCTCCGGACGGATTGAAAGACAAGTCCTGCAATTATCCAGTCATCAGATCACCATTATTGTATCCTCCCAAATATCTACCTACCCCGGAGTGCTAATGAACGTAATCTGTTTTGCCATCTACTCAAACCAAGTTTAAAACTTTATTTACTCTCCTGTACGATTATGTAACTATTCAAAGAGATGGGGAAAAATCTACTGTCCACCATTACCTCTGTCCATCTGTCTAACATATTAGGAGCAGCTGATTGATGTCTGGCCATCATTTTTTTCATCCACCTATTCCTCCCATACCAAGACAGCATCGCTGCCCTTCTTGCCATCATTCCATCATGCTGCCTAAGAAAGTCGCTCTGTACCCAGCAGAGGATGAGCTGGTGAGCCTGTCCACTGTCTATGACCTCTTGGATGAACAACAGCACTGCTACAAGGAGCTCATCCAACAGCAGGAGAGGAATTACAGAGCCTTTTTACAGATGCTGATGGACTCGTCGTCCAGCCGTATGGACAGCCTGGTCCGAGAGATGCAGGACCTGAGGAACTGCCTGCAGAGAACCAAGGCTGAGCTGGCCGAGGTTAAAAAACAGGGTGTCCAAAACAGCAAGCGTGCCGAGTGCTTGGCTGAAGGCTTGGTGATGGTGCGCGGGGCCATGGATGGTCTCAACATCAAATTAGGAGTTGTTGGAGGAGGTGCAGGAGGAAAAGGGTTGGATCTAAAGCATCGCAGAGGAGGTGGTGGGTTGAGGCTGGATGGAGGAGGAAGAGGAAGTGGAAACAGAGGTGGAGAGGCGAAAAAAACAGAACCGAAAGCAGTGAAGCTGGTGGCAAACCTCACAGATATCCAGTTTGATGACATTAAGGTTGTACACAGATGCACACACAAAGGAAGTTATGTGTTACCCAAAGCTTTAAGCACCAGGAAGTGGCATAAACACTCAGACCCTCAGTGTTGGGAGATAGTATGTGGCTGTGTTGTTCCTACTGGAAATGATTTTGTGGTGAATAAGTGCTGGTCTAAGTATGCTCGCCCTGAGTGAAGCTTAAAGTGTAGTTCACGCCAGTTTATCATCACAACAGCTTTTTTTAAAAATCTGGTCATTATTGTTGCATCACTTCACACTGATGACACATGCTTTTTTAGTTACATGTCCTTGCGGCCTGCCTCTTTTAGTGAATGGTCACTTGATGTTCTTCAATTTATGATTGTTTGCAAAAGTATAACTGTTTCTGATTAGCTGTTGACAAGGAGGTAGAATTAGTAAAATCTTAAAAGTAAATGATTTATTTCATCAGTCCAGGGCATGGCTATATTAAAACTCGGACTATCTGCCATCTTAGTATTTTGAAAGTGTAGCCTATTATTTGTTCTCTTCTCACTTCCATACCTTTCTCCTCTCTTTTTTTCTTTAGGCTGATCAACTAACAGAGGAGCAGATTGCAGGTAAGGTGACGATCAAAATGCAGCTCTTCTCAGTACATCTTTAGCAATAAACACATTGCATGAATCAACAAGTAGTCATCTGCAATATCAGTTTTGTTACAACTGCTTTCAGTAATTTTTTTTGTGTCATCCCTCTCTCCTTGTGTCTGTCCAGAGTTCAAGGAGGCCTTCTCCCTCTTTGATAAGGACGGAGATGGCACCATCACCACTAAGGAGTTGGGCACTGTCATGAGGTCACTTGGTCAAAACCCAACAGAGGCCGAACTCCAGGACATGATCAATGAGGTGGACGCAGATGGTACGCAGATTCAGTCTCAACCTAGGGAGGGAAACTTTGTGAACTCAGTCCTGACTGAAAACCCTGTTAACAATATTGACTTGTTGTTCTTATAACGCACTTCTGACCTGCTCTGCCCCAGGCAACGGGACCATTGACTTCCCCGAGTTCCTGACAATGATGGCCAGAAAGATGAAGGACACTGACAGTGAGGAGGAGATCAGAGAGGCATTTAGGGTCTTTGATAAGGTAAGCCTGTGTGTCTGTTGTGCTCTGTGTTGTGAAGACAAAAATGCTAAAATAATTGATTCTTCATCGCTAAAAGGTTCTTTCTCTGTATGTGACTGACTGTAATGATGTAAATATGTTGACCAGGATGGCAACGGCTACATTAGCGCAGCAGAGTTGCGTCATGTGATGACTAACCTGGGAGAGAAGCTGACAGATGAGGAAGTAGACGAGATGATCAGAGAAGCAGACATCGATGGAGATGGACAAGTGAACTATGAAGGTACAAGAGAGCGAAATGTGTTTGTAGACTTGAGAAAAATTACCCACCCCAGTACAGTAGCTGTAGTATAATAGCTGTTCTCACTGCATCCTTCATCATTAGTGTTATGATTGTGTTTATGGAACATTACTAACTTACAAAAGCTGACAAACACTGATGGAGAGAGCCTGTGTTTAATTTTTTTGTGTTGAGGCGAGGCTCTAATGGCCGGTTTCCTGCAGTCTGATGAATGATGATGTTTTATTGTGTTATATCAACGCTCTTCCTGATGGCTTTTTTCTTCTTTCCTTTCCCCCCCTGCAGAATTTGTTCAGATGATGACCGCCAAATGAACTGGGCTCACATTCAGCAAAGAATTCAGTCAAATGTTTCACTTACCTCTATTGCAAAAATCTACATTTATTCATACTGTTCTGTATAGACAACTTAAACTGAATGTTGGAAAACTGAAATTCTGTCCATATAAACAAGCTCAAAAAAGGTAAAAGACAAAAAGAAAAATCTAAATGAATCTGCATGTACTGGCTTGTATATCCCGCCCCCCCAGCGCTACGCTGCCCAATCAGATCTCAACTTTTTAGCCAAGCAGCCTCTCTGCAGCTGGCTGGTTTGGCCACTGCTCCTCTGCTTCCTGGTTCCATCTGCCTGATGTCATGATGATTATATCGGCTGGCCAATCGCCTTTCTTCTATGACTTCCTGTTTTATTTTTTTCTGTTCTTCATGCATGCAGCTTTAGATGGGTTATTGTTGAGAGCCCAGTGGCAGAAGGCTGTTGTTGGGCCTCAGGTTGGCCTGAGACCCACAGAGAGGAGGAGGAGGGGGTTAGTTGACAGATGGATGGGAGTGACTGAAACCAGTGGAACCTTTGCAGTTTGCTTACCTAAATGAAGTCAGTGATGACAGAGATATTTTTGAGAAAAATATTAAAATTAAATAAATAAGAACTCATTTTAGATTCTGTGTTTCTGGCATGTCAGGATACTTGCTTTATCCTTTGTGTGTTTACCTTTTTGAGGGTGAAGCCCGGGTGGGGCATAGATTTGGGCCCCTTATGCGTTGGGCACGTCAGAGACTATTTGGAGGGGTGGGGTGGGCTTTAAAGGTGATGATATACAAGAGCAACTTTTAGGCAATATCAATGTGAGTATCAGTTTCTGAAGAGATGGAGACTCAGGCATGGTATATTGCCTCAAAGGTTGCATGTCTGTCATGATTCTACAGGGCTGTTAATTATTTCAGTTTAGTGGGGACGGGATTGGTGCTTTGCAGCATTTCTATCTTGTGTTTGTGTGTGGGTGGGAGGGTGGGCGAGTGTGTGGGTGGGTGGGTGCGGCTAGGCCCGGCCCAGTCCAACTGTTCTGTTCAGTTGATCTGCATTCCAAGTTGTACATGCTAGTCTTTACATTTTGTTTTTCCAATAAAATGTCATGAACTAACATCTCTTACAGAGTCTTTAATGTGTTTGTTTCTTGAAAATGGGTTTTCTCTGAGCAAAAGCTGATCCTGTTGATCCCATCTTTAGTGCAAGTGTTAGCACGGGCACTGAAACCCACTTAAAAACTTTGTAGGAGAGGAATTAACTCTTGCATTTCTCAATCGTACAAATGAGCAGCTGTCAGGATCAGGCAGTTGGTCTGTAATTTAACAAACACCAGAAGAGAAAAATTCAAAAAGTTGCAACTAGTCTCAGTTTTTATACAATTTCTGCTAATGGAGAGCAACTAAGTGATTACACTGTGTGGTAAACAGGAGAAAGGAATTCAGGGTCAGGAGTAAATCTTAAAAAATCCATCTTCATCTATTTAGATGCCACCGTGGCTACTTTAATTACTTGCCATGTTGATTCAGCTATTAAAAAATAAAGTACAGTATCCCATCAAACTCACTCTAAAAATTTTACTTAAAATGATCATTTTTAAAATATTTTCACAGTGACCAACATTTCTATTTCCCAATCACTAATGACAGGGACACCAAATCTCATTACTAATGGTACGATCAGTGTGTGGAGGGGTGCCACAAGGACTTCTCCAGATCATCGACAACGTCTGTCTGCATACGAGGAGGTGTTGCTAGGCAACAGAGCCATGCACGGGGTGGGTGGAAGTGAAAGAGGGAGCAGAAGACCGTGGGAGTTTTAGGAGAGAGCAAGAGAAGAGACAAGTGGGGGGTGGGATGAAGAGGTTGAAAGACAATAATAGAAACCTAGGGCTTGAGGGAGAAGAAGGAATGAAAAGAGGAAGTGAAAATATTCACAGTTCATCTTAAAACCCGTAAAATCTTTCCTCAAATACATCCCTAAGGCCTCTTCTTCTGCTCACATTCTGCCATTGTAGGCCAAACAGACACTTAACGCTTCACTGTGTTTACTTATTGATTCCATGATTCCATGCTGTCACTCTATACTGCGGTCTGTTTTCATTCCCTGCACTCACACTCTCACCGTCCCCTTTCTGTTCTATTAGCATACTTCATATCTTCATCTGTAGCCACCCCTCCCTGCGCGCTGTTTTCATTCACACTCACCTGCTCCCCATTAATCAGTCACTTATCTCTGTTTATATTCCCTCTCTGTCTGTCTTTCACTGCAAGTTTGTTTCCCCATTTTCTCTGTGCTAACCTTTGAGCATTCCCAGCTCCTCTCGAGAGTTTT
>JAQFJB010000007.1:22569200-22582200 GCA_029874875.1 Naso minor
GATTTCTTCCTTTTTTTCCCCTCCTTTTGTTGAATTTATTTATTTTATGAATCTGTTTTTACTTAAATCTGTAAAACCGTAAGGTGACACATGCTGTGTTTTATTATTATTATAATAATTATTACTTTGCATGTTATATACTGTGATGGTGTCTTGTTTTGTCACGTGGTATGAGCCAGTTATTGACATGACACAGAAATAAAAAACTAACCTATTATACAGCTAATCTAGCAACCAGTTAGGTTGCACGCTATTCAATCCCATTCTCTCAATTTTCAGTAGCAATTCTCTCTGAGGAGTCCCTGAACTTTAGCTGTATTAAATGTTAGCCTCAGATCTGATACAATCCTCCTTGAAAGAAAATCTCTGAAACAGAAATACCACTATCCATATGCTACAAAGGAACAACTTGTGTTATATACTTAGATAAAGGCTGATGTGGTGTATGCTGCTCAATCACATACAAAAAAACTAGGTAGCTTGGTTTGCCCTCAGTGGTGAAAAGCTTGAAGTGCACACATGTGGCTCATGAGTTTATTTCTCCTTCTTTCTTCAGAGTATGCTTTCAAAGCCATCAACCAGGGAGGACTGACCTCCGTAGCAGTCAGAGGGAAGGACTGTGTTGTGGTCGTCACGCAAAAGAAAGTCCCTGTCAGTATACATGAACACATTGTAAACACTCAGAAGTTTGTGTGTTTGTTTCTTTTCAAAGCATGTGATCGGATTTCTCATCTGTCATTTTGCGTTTGCATCACTGACGAGGTATGTGTTTGGTATTTATTCGTCCTTCGTCTTCTCTCCATTTTTCTCAGGACAAGCTTTTGGATGCTTCGACAGTCACACATCTGTTCAGAATTACAGAGAATATTGGCTGTGTTATGACCGGCATGACTGGTAAGCAGTGTCTTCTCCAACTGTTGGTGAATTCCCAAAACACTGAGGCATTAAATGGGTTTTAACAATAATTTATCAGTAATGAATTCCCACCAGCTGTTTGTTGCTGTGTTACTGTTGTTCTCAGTTAGAGCTAGAAATGCATTTGGCAGATGATTTTGTGAACTTCATAGCAGAGGAAGATTATGCATTTTGAAGTTCCAACTCTTTTGACAGCCAAACATTGCATAACACTTGTTAGAGAAAACATCAACCAGGTTTTGACAAGTGCTAAGATATCACCTCTATAAGTTGCAAGTGCATCTGTAGCTCATACTTGGTTAGTTTTCCTGAGCTGGTGAGATCAGCCCTGAGTCTGCCTGTTTTTAGATATAATTTTGGTAATATAATTGGGTCAGAGACTGGCTTGACTGAAAACCATGTTGAGTAACGAATAATGTAAATTTAATACTCCTGTCGTCACTTGGATCAAATTCCTAAAAGAAGTTTGGCATATTCTTTAACTGCAGGAAAACTGAGGTGTTTTAATTCTTTTTTTTTATCAATTCTGTATTTGTCTATTCTCAAAGTAATCGGTATTAAGTGCTTCTTCTGCCTCTTTCTCCCTGCAGCTGATAGCAGGTCTCAGGTGCAAAGGGCACGGTATGAAGCAGCCAACTGGATGTATAAGTACGGCTATGAGATTCCCGTGGACATGTTGTGCAAACGCATGGCAGACATCTCCCAAGTTTACACGCAAAATGCTGAGATGAGACCACTAGGCTGCTGTGAGTAGTGTGCATGTGTGTTTGCTCCTAAATGGCCCTTTAGAGCATAAAATAAATGTTTTTAAATTGACAAAATTGCTGTATTCCTCTCATACTGTCCAATTATCATTCCTCTCTGCCTTGCATCCTTCCTCCAGGTATGATGGTGGTCGGAGTGGATGAAGAGTTGGGTCCACAGCTGTATAAGTGTGATCCAGCGGGCTACTACTGTGGGTTTAAGGCCACAGCAGCTGGAGTCAAACAGACTGAGGCTACCAGCTTCCTTGAGAAGAAAGTCAAAAAGAAACATGACTGGACCTATGAACAAGCCATAGAGGTAGAGGACCAACACATATGCTGATATATTTGCCAGTCATGGAAAATCCACAGAAAATTAGAGGAAAAATATGCTGAAAAATGTGCACTTATCTGGAAAATTATTCTCCCATTTCTCCTATTTTCCTTCAACTGAAAATGATCTAACAGTCTAACTCCCATTAGAACTCCCCAAAATGCAGAGAACTACCATCTCAAAAGGCTAAATATTATGTTTAGGATCATAAAAAGGTTCTACAGCAGTAGGGCTGAACCCAGATATGCGATTAGTAGAATATTTGTTTGTTGGGTAGGTATATGATTTCAGTTTTGGGAGTCACATATTCTTTTTGTGTGTTCGCTTGCCTGTTTTTTTGCTGTTGATGATTTGTCATCTAAACTTATGCTTAGGCAAACTGTTATTATGTCACAAAAAGTGCATAGGAAAAGAGTTTCCCATACATTAATTTAAACTGTATATCAAAATTGGCCAGTACATTTTGATTTTCTATTTTGTTCGTTGATTTTCGTTGATTTTGGATCTTTGATAGACAGATAGACCCCAAAGAACAAAGCTTATATTTTTATATTTATTATTATTAATATTTACTGTTGATTACTGGTGAAGCTTCAAAGGCCAAAAAATGGTATTGGGGACAGCTCTAAATAGTAGTTTACAGACGAGAGTATTTTTCATAGGCTCCTCTTAACATGTTATGGAAACATTCTGAACACACAACCAAATCATGTCACATGGTAGCACATGCAGGTTGTAAGTGCTCAAAATTCTGAATAATTTAAGTTACACTCACAATATCAATTGTTGATGACTAGTAAATGTGATAGATTATATTAGGTTTATCAATTACTGTTGCTTTCTTTCCTGCTTTGAATAATGTTACATTGGTTAGCATGTTTGGTTCAATTGCTAAAATCGTGCTTGCTAGCTCGTTTTGCCTGCAAAGGGTTAAGTTTGTGATTGAATTGTGGCCAGGAGCAGTGATCTCAGATGTGTGTTGGTCATTGTTCACAGAGTTGGATAATAATGAATGGGAAGTCTGGGTCCAACAATGAATGGGAACACAACTATATGTGAATCAAAAAGTGGCTAAATACTGTCTAATGGTACTTTTTCACTCTGCAAGCATTGTTTCTTCACACACAATGCTGCATTGTTCTCGTAAAATGGATGATGCCATGGCATGAAATGTTTGATAACTTTTCTAGCTGTAGTTCAAAGTGGGTGTGATTTGCCTTGTTTAGAACTCTGCTTAATATTTTTGAAAAAATCCTGGAAAATAATTAAGACAAGAGTGAGAACCCCGTTTAAACAAGTAAAACAACCCTGCTGATCAGGACCAGCGGTGTCAGTCAACTAGATGTATGACAGAGAGCCGACGTTCTGCCCTCTCTGATGAACCCATTGGGACCTTGTTCGGAGGAATGTCGACAGTCAATGTAGAGACATTTTTTGACCCCCTTTTGATTTGTAACATCTAGGAGACACTTTTGTCAGTTGAAAAGATAATTTTGCAAATCAGTAAAGTTGCAATTAGTTCTTTTATTTTTATGTGAAACTCCTCAGTGAACTACATCTTTAACAGTAAGCATTACCACCACCAACATGGCTGAACTTTAGCACATTCACTTCATTCTTCAAAACTAGGGGAAGAGTAATGAAGGAACTGAAAATGATCTTTTAAATTGGCAAACATTTGTAATTGACGGCACAACTCAGACGGGTTCAAAAATTTATTTGTCTCTCCACTAACTACCAAGCATATATTTTCCTAAATATGGTCACATGGTGGTCCTGGAAAAGGGGCGGGAGATTGGCTCTCCAGTGGTTCTACCAATGGTTATGGGACCTCTGGAATGTCATGGAATTATTCGGGGAATTTCTTAGGAAGGGGAAGTCAGGGAGTTCTTTGGATGTTAGAAAATGTCAAGGAGTTTCTCAGTTATGTCACCCTACTAGAATCTAACTGCATTAGGAGTGAAAACCAAACTGTTACAGTCCTTAAAAGAATAAATATGTAAGTTTTGGATTTACTTACATATCAAGGACACTACGAATCCTAACGTAATAAAAACTTATGTTATTTTTTGTTTCAGAACATTTAGTAATATCACATTCTGCAGATTTAAAAGTGATGTCTTTAAATAAAGGATAAAATGTCAAAATAAAAAAGTGGAATACTGTGTATCACCCAAATTCATATTGAATGATAAATCTACGTTCTGCAGTGCCTCTTCCTTATTCACAATCGAAGGTTTGTTGGAGGACATGGAGAGCAGGTGGCCAAACTTATGTGCCGTGGCTATATTTATTGTTCCTGAAGGTACAACATTTGTTAAAACGTTAACAGATGCTGAAACACAGCTGTTCCTCTTTTGTCTTTCTTGGAAAAAAAAACCCCAAAACAATTAACATCATATTAATCAAATGTGTGTGCACAGGCAGTTGCAGGCACACACAAAAAGACACTGTTACACTGCTTCCCTGGTATAATCATTGGCTTTCATTCACTCATTTTATACTCGTTTTAACACAGAAATAGGGAGATCTCATATGTTCTCGCATTATGTCATCTGACACTGAGTACTTCTTACTGTTTGCAAATGAATCAATTTCTCAAATGCAGTGTTTAATTTACTATTTTTCCCTCTCTGTCATGCTTCTCAAAACAGACGGCTATCTCATGTCTGTCAACCGTTCTGTCCATTGACTTCAAGCCCTCGGAGCTGGAGGTGGGAGTTGTCACTACACAGGATTCCAGATTCAAGTGAGTGTTTTCCTTAGTCAAGGAGAGAAAATATCTTGATAGACATGAGTTGGAATATGATCCTGGACACAGTTAAAGGCCTTTTTTTTATTGCCCAGCTGCTGCTTTAAGTGGGTTTTGTCGAGAGAAAGTTACGTAAGGCATTGAAAAGCCAGATGGATTTAGCTCTGATTACTGGCAAAATTTTACAAAAAAACCAAAAAACAAAACAAAAACAAAAAGCCCTCATCAAAACCTTTAGCTCTGAAAAGATATCTTGCAGGGCTATTTTTATTTTACTGATCAAAACTGAAAGCTTTTGTAATGGAAATTCTCTAAAACTAAAACCAGAGATAAGATCAAAGGAAGGGCCCACATTGTTGAATATCTTCCCAACATTTCCATTTGTTTAAAAAGCTTACAAAATCTGGCACAACGAACATTCTGACCATTAACTTGTGTGTTTGTGTTTCAGGATTCTGTCAGAGTCTGAGATTGATGCTCACCTGGTGGCTTTATCTGAGAGAGAGTGAGGAACGACTGCAATTTCTCTGCAGCCGTCGTCTTTGCTATGAAAAGGATGATAAATGGCAACAACAGAAAACCCACCTCCTCCACTCAAAGGTCAGAAGGAAGGTGAAGGAGGAGCTGGTACCATCTTGTTCACAAGAAGTGGTGCTACACAGCGACAGACAAATAACTGAAAACTAAAGAACAGTATGGTTCTGTTGGGTGGAAAACTTCACCCATCTGCATCTATACCCCCTCTATTCTCTCCCTGTCGTATCCAGGACATGACCAGACACATTATTATCCACATTTTGACCCCTCCTGCATTTTCTTTCTGGCCACATGGAGACGTCATCACTGCAGGCAGCTGGCAAGTGGCATAAAGCCTGTAAAGATGCTGGATTTTCAAATCTGTCAACCAAATAACAGAGGGTCAGGGATTGGTTACACTACAACGACAGCACAATGCATCTTAATACCTCTTGTTTTGTAAGGACTTGGTGGTCCTGCAGCTTCTTGAGCCACTGTTTCAGTGGTGCTTCCAGTCTCTACTCAGGGCTGCCACAACTTGTGTCTCTCTCATTTGGTTCAACTTCTTTTTAATCTTCCCTGTCCAGGATGATGTTTATGTTCTGATGTACTTCCTGATAGCCCAGGGAACAGCTGTGGGAATTCTCCCATCGCGACAGTCATCAACGTCACACCCCTGCTGAGGTCTGCTCAGGTCATCGTCAGTAGGAAGTCTCAAATTATTTCTTTCTCTCCCTCGTGTTTTGATCCACCTCTCTGCTGCCCTTTCTGTCCATTACTCCACTTCTATTAAACAGTTTTTTTTAAAGACCAAAGGTTTGGGTTTTCTTGTATTGTTGTATTTGACAGTGTGGCGCTCTAGCCCTCAGATTAATATGACTTCATTCAGTTCATATTTGTGTTGCATGACAGTGTTACAGAAATGCTACTTAGCTGTAGGGTGAGCTAGGTAAGATCTGAGGTGTGTAAGTGCGTGACTGTGAATCATGCTGAGATATTTTATGATAGTAGCTGAACTGCTAGTATTTGGATGTAAAACTAACTTTTGATGTCCCACCATCATACAAAGATTTCACACACAGCTCTTAATATGCTTTTACTGTAGTCAACCATGAACAGTATCAACATTTTCAAGCAAAGCACTAGAGAAAAATCATTTCTGTTTAATACACAAAGGTGTGATGAAAATTGTGATTTTTCCATGCTATTTAAATTTGGAGAGCAAAGCTACAGTGCAGTTCTAGGATTGCACAAGTGGATTAAACATTGACGTTTGATATTATACTTGTACTTGAGTGAAACTCCCTTCCTGCCCCGAACTTGACTGAGGCATCCTGTTATTCACCGGAGATTCCCTTCTTTGGAGGAATGAGAAGCAGGAATGTCGCGAACAGCTGAGTGTTCTGCTCCTGGGAATTTCCTGTCCTGTCCTGCTTAGCTCCGCCCTCACCAAAAACTTCCTGATCTTGAGAACTGCACAGTCTCTCTACACACACACACACACACACAAGCTGCTTTAAGTGAGAACCAGTTCCTCATTAGGTGGAAACAAGTTGAATTAGCAGCACTCTCCTGCATTACATGCATTATATGAAAATATGGGGCAGCTGCTCAGAACTGAAACTCAGCTGTCTCGCTTTGATGGAGGAATTTTTACTTTTACAGACACACTGACGGCAGCCAAGAGGCACATGGTTATTTCCTGTATAATTGCAGCCTTGTAACAGTCAGCCACTGTTGATTATATGCTGGATTCTGTACAATCTTTATAGTGCCACTACTAAGATTATAATGTCCAAACTTAGTGCCTTTGTTGGCTTTCAGGACTTACTGCATTTATCGATCACGTGCCGTCTGTTTCTGTTTCATGCCACCCATCCCAGTCTCAACAAATACATTCACACAGGTTTTTACTGTTAAATATGAGTGTTTTTAATTTAACTGATGTGTGCTGGACTGTTTGTTGTCTGACATATACAACCTGCTCAACTGTACACATTCACAACTTCCATAAAAAATACATCTTTGTATACACAGCATTTACAATATCATACAACAGAGCTGTTGCAGGTACATCTGTGTGGATGGATGTTTTTTGTGACAAATGATTTGCAGTGTCCACAAAACACAAGCGATCCTCTCATAATACAGCATTCCCATCATAATGTGTCACGTATTCACATCTCAGCGTGCGTTTGCCCTCCTGCAGCCTGGAGCGGACTCGCTGGTTTATTCGGCCATCAGTCTTCGTTTGGTTCTTCTTCTTCGCAGCTGCCTGTCCATCTTTTTTATCAGCGGTCACGCCCGCGCCGTGTCACCCACTATTGGGCTCATGTGACGTGATTGCAGGAAGCAGTAGACATGCCGAGTCATTTCTCTTGTCCTTTACAGTCATCACCGCAGCCTCTGTAACTTTTTCTGCCTCACGTTTCCTGCTAATGTCCATTCCACTGGATGTCATCATAACCCACCTAAAAACACAATGGACAAGAAATTGTTAAACTTTGACCAGAAAGGAACTTTTAATGATTCAGCTGAATCGGTGTATTTTCAACACACACCCACCTCCTCATCAGATTCCTCGTCCTCCTCTTCCTCGCTGTCATCTGTTTCGCTTTCAGGCAGCTCCCTCAGGTCAGCTTTGGTCAGCGAGTACAGTTCTTTCCTTATGTCGTCATTGTCCCGACCGTAGGTGAGGTGGTAGGGAGTGTGGCCGCCAGAGGTCAGGAGGTTGGGGTCCGCTCCTTTCTTCAGCAGCAGTTGGACCAGTGAGAGATTCTGCTGGTCCACAGCCAGGTGAAGAGCACCGCGACCGTTACGCTGTTCCTATAGGACAGAAAGAGAACACATTTTTGTGTGTTACTTTGTGCATAATACTGTCAGTGATTGTAAACTGAGTTTTTGATGTCTGAATTCTCATGATTTGTGTGTGTTGCTTACCTTTGCATCGATGTCAGCTCCAAGATCTACCATGTTCTCCACCAAAGAGAGGAAACCCTGAACTGAGGCCAGGTGGAGGCAATTCTGACCTGCAAAAAACATCAGAGAAGCAAGCTTAACAACTACCATCAGATTAGCCATTTTATAACTGCAGTTTTAAGAAAAAGTCCAGGATCCAGGCGGACTATTAGCTTAACGTGAATTCACAGAAATCTGCACAGTTAATTCAAATTAGTAACGGGAAGCAGACTTTTTTTATATGGCAATTATCTTTTAATATGAAAAACTGTGGTTTTTTATTTTATTTTTGAAATTTGATTCCCTGGAAATGTGCAAACCAGCCAACAGTGCCACAAATAAGGCTTAAACTGTCAACAACACAGTCTAAAAGTGAAGCGCTCCACATTTCTATTTGAAGCCTGAGCATCTACAATTATGTGCCTGTAATAGATGGGTTTTCGTCAGGATGTGATGGCATGAACGGCAACGGTATTCCCCTTGCTTACTAAAATGTTTCCTTCCTCCAAACCATAGTGTTCCAGAATAATGGGCAGCAGAAATGACTCTTTTCATGCCCACTACTTATTCTTTAAAATAGTACTTAAGACCAGCAGCAGACTGGTCAGTGTTTCGTTTGTCTCCATGCAACCACAGAGTGGAAATTACCATCAACACTACAAATTATGATATTTCAATAATGTTAAAAAACATAAAAATGTAGCCAGCCACAGCTTAATTTACACATTTTTTCCCCTACATGTAAACACATTCAGTTTTAATGTTGACAACAGACGCACGTCTTAAAAATGTTCTAAAAAGTAAAAACAAAGTGGGGAAACAAACAGCACAAAGGAAAAGTTAAAACCGCATCATTTCCAGAGAGAAAGATTTTTCCTGCCCTACAATCTCACCTTGATAGTTGCAGGCAGCCATGACTGTGTGTAGATGCTCCGGCTGACAGTTCTGTGTGATGACGCTGAAGCACAGCAGGTTACCGTGGCGACATGCAATGTGAAGAGGCGTGTCCCCACTGTCGTCCACCAGCGTGGGGTCACAGCCGGATACCAAGAGGTGCAGACACACGTCCGCCTGGTTTGTTATTACTGCTAAGTGGAGAGGAGTCTGGCATGGGAGGAAATCAGGAGAGAGAAGGTTATTGATGAGTCAGCAGGTATTTTCACTGTTCTTCAGGTGATGATAGAAATAAACATTCATTTCTGTAACAGCTACAGCCTGGTGGAAAGGGAAGCCTAAATAAAGTAAGTGTAGATTAAGCTAAGTGGATATCAATATGGTCTTTTTTTAACATTCTCTGGAAGCTCTCACATACCTGTCTCTGGTCATTTTGTGTGTTGAGGAAGTATGTGTTCTTTGACAGCTCTATCATTGTTCTGATGTAGTCCTTTGCCTCATGGATGATGGCCAGGTGGAGCAGCCTGTAGAGACAGAGAGCAGGTAGAAACCCTGTTAAAATACGCATTCAAAACATGGCAAAATCTACAAGACATAAGGAGCACATTCCACCAGCAAACCACCGACACATAGTAGTTTGGTATGCAGTCAGAAAATCATAGATAAGCACAGCACAGATTTTTTTTTTTTAAAGCCACCTGAAAATGCTGAGCACACAATGACTGACTTAATTTTATCCTTTGAGAAATGCTGTTTATTTCATACTAAGGGCATTTCTTTTTATCTATACTCAAGCTGATGCAATGGGAGTAATGTCCTAAGAATGCCATTACAAGATATTCATGTAGACAAATTTTAAAAAGAGCTGCCGATGACCCCAAATGCTCCCTGGACCCCACACTGACGGTCACTGCTCTGATGTGGCTTTCAACAAGTAATGCGCTTTGATTAAATCACTGTAATATGGTTTAATGCGACCTTACTCATGAGACATTTCCGGTCCAAAGTATCAGTCAATTAAGTCATACTCAACTTTGGCCTGGTATAAAACAACTTACTCGCGTGCTTTAAGAAAGTTGACGCAGGGGTTGCACTATATTTCCCGGCGGATGAATTGCACGATAACAAAAATAACATTTGGAGTCATTCTTGATGTTATTCCCCTTGGATTTTTAATAGCTACAAGCCGCAGACACTTAGAGCAGAGCACAGTTTCGCCCCCAGACTCCACAAACGTACGTTTGTGTCATTTAAGGTACTTTTTCTATTTTTTTTTCCTTCTGCTGGCTTCACGGGAGCGCGCGTCGGTCGGATTCCTTGGCCACGCGCCCGGGACTTTCCCAGTCTGACCCGCGGCCATAGTAGATTCCCTCCTGATAATAGCCTTTTGTTTACGTCCAATACCGCCGTGTCTGACCACAGCTAGACCCATTATTAAAACCGGACACCAGTTCTATGTATTTTTAACACGGCAGCAGCGTACTTTTACAAGCCTCCATTGCTTCAAAAGTGAAGTTCCAGCCCGGGCTTAGTTAGGCCCGGGCCTGTGAATTTGTAATGACAAGCTAGAGGAAGACATTCCCCACAGGAAAGGGATCAAATTACCTCCAAGACCCGAGCTGGGCCTACTCAGGCGATACTACCAACCACACGAAACCTCGAAAACTCATAAATATACGGCGCTTAACTCCGTAACGTTATTCCCGGTCTGAACTTACGTGTCTCCGTCCTCGGTAACTACTTTTTTCCACGGTTCGGTGTCGATTTCGTTTCCAGTTCTCGCTTCCGTGGGGGCCATTTTCATACTTTCCATTTCCGTGTTTCCACTAGTGCATTTAAATATTATTTTTCATTTTGATGTTATGGCAGCTACATCAGTGTGTTTGGTAATTTTCCAATACCATTCAAATAAATTGGAAAGGAAATTTTGAGTAAAATTGTTTTGACTCAATTTGTCAGTTAATATAATGGGATATGATGTATGAAGTCTACCCAGATTGAGCACAGTAACTTGCATCTGTTTTTACATTTTCAGTGAACTATTTTGAATATTGAAATATATGCATCGTGCAATATGCATCGTATTGCAGTGTCTCATGATGTAATGGCGTCATGACCCATGTGTGGTGATGCGTATCATATCATGAAGCGCTTGCCAATACCCAGCCCTATAGCATATCTATCTTGTATTAGTACAGCAGCCATACTTTCAAGTTTTTCTAAAATATTTTAATAGAAAAGTGAAAGGTTTTTGCAACCCAAAAGTTTCTTATGACCTGACATGGCTGGTTGGTTGGCTGGTTGATCAAGAGTTTCTTGCTTTTGCAGAGAAGCAGAATTATGAATCTGAGAGTCAAAATCATCTTTCTTTATGAAAAACAAAACTCTGTAAGAATTATGTTGTTTAGGATCCAATATATACAGCAAAGAATATGATCTGAAAATCTATTAATAAATACTTTAAGTTAATATATCATGCGTAGGGCTGCAATTAATGATTGTTGTCATGAATGATTTATCTGTAGATTGATACCAAGTAATGTTTTGATGGCTAAAATGTCCCAAGGGCCCAAGGCCATGTTTGTTGTTTTGTCCAACAAACAATCCAAAACCCAAAGATGTTTAATTCATGATGAAATAAAAGAGAAAAAGCAGCAAATCAACACAATTTCATAAGCTGGAACCAAAGAATTAAGAGCATGTTTGGGCATCGACAGTGCTGGCCCTGACCAATTTAATGCTCTAGGCAAATTTTAGCTGGTGCCCCAGAAATATTATATATATATTTTAGATAGAAATAACTCACAAAATCAAAATCGTAAACAACAAATGGCATAAAACAAATTATGGATACAATATAAGTGAGGTACTGCACAAAATAAGATATTAAAAGAAAAAAAGTGCTGACATAAATAATTCTAAGTATGATTTAAATACTTGCATACTTTAAGTACATACATACATTAAGTGTAATTGTACACAATATCTATATTACAAAAAAGTTATTTCATTTGGTTGTGCTGAAGTGCAGGGGACGAGGGTGCTTGATGCAGCTGAGGTGGAGGGTATCTGCAAGTGATTCAAGATTTGCAGGGGTGGAGTTCAAATATTTCTGAAGTGCATCTGAAAAAAGAAGAGTATGTGTGACCATTGGGTGTTAAAGTCTAATAATAATAATAAAAATGATAACGAGAATAAAGATATAAAACTATATTTATTGTTATTTAAGAAATGCATGATGTTTGCTACACATGAGATATGTATAGTTGCACACTAAGGGGAATTAGATTAGATTCAACTTTATTGTCATTACAGTCTACAATAACAATAGCATCTAAACAGAGAGCAAAGCAGCAGTAAACTGCAGTGTAATATAATGTATAATATAATTTAATATAATATAACAAAAGACGTGAGAAAGATATGATATACAGTATTAACACTAATCTAAGCTTTATCACTGTATCACATTTTAGGCAGTATGAACTGTAACACAATACACCAAAGGCTTACAACTATGAAGTATGCAGGGGATAACGGGGAGAAGGAATAGTATTTTCCTTGACTATTACAGGAGCAGGGCAAACCTTAGCTAACCAAATGTCAATAAAGATGTATGACACAGAACAGGTGGGGTAACACCTGCTGAATAGACCTCATTTTTCAAAATTTGCCTGATGAATTTAAGGAGGGAGTAACAGTAACAGTATTTTGTGGGACCTGCTAACCTCTCTCTCTCTTTGAGGTCGACCTCCGGGAGGGGGGGGGGGTGTTTTCATGGAGTGCACACATTAAAATGCAGCCACAGGGCGACAGCAGTTCCTGATTACCTGGTTAGGCTGTACCAAGGTGGAAGGTGGAGAGAGGGGAGTGAGTGGGAGGCGGAGA
>JAQFJB010000007.1:22687925-22699848 GCA_029874875.1 Naso minor
TTGTCTGTAGAAAAAGGAAAGAACAAAAAACAAAAAAAACAGTGAGACGCAGGCTGTGTGTCTGTGGATAACAGGCTCACAAACATTACAGAAATGTTTAGTAATACTTTGAGGAGGAAAATACCTGTAGTTGTTGAGTTCCTCTAAGGCCATTGCGATGTTTTTGTCTGCTTTATTCAACTTCTCTTCTTTCTGCAGGCGCTCCTTCTCCTCTACTGTCAGCAGCCTGAAAACACATACGTTCATCATTGAAGGTCATATTTGCACTTACACCATCTCTGTGCATTTATCTGAGTGTCAATACCTGTGGAGTTTGAGCTCATTCTCCTGGTACATTTCAGTCATAATGTGAAGTTTTTGTTGCAATCTTTGGACCTGAATACACCAATAAGAGACATGAATCCCAGAACAAATGAAAGCAGAACAGATTAAAAAAGTTAAATCACACGAATATATGGTTCAGTTACCTGATCTGAGTAATGTTCATTGTCTGAATGCAAAGATGATTTCTCCTTCTCCAGGTCCTTAATGCTTTCTAGTGGGATAAACAAAAATACACACACACAGATGCAACAAACATTACACGCTTTAGCCCAGAACTCTTTCAAGCGTCGTTATTACCCTAGGCTTAATCTGTTTTATTATTTCTGTATAAAATATTTTCTTAACAACCTTGATAAAAAGACATCAGTGAACCACTGACTCACCCAGCAAGTCTTCTTTAGCTTTGACTTCATCATTTAGTTTGGCAAACGCTCTGTCCTTGTCTTCATCTACTGATTTTAGGTCTGCATTCAGCTACACACAAATCCAAACACAACGTATTAGTAAACATCATTAAAGTGTGACGAGAAGTTTAATCTGAAGGAGTTTTGCAAGGAGTTTCAGAACAGTTCTTAAAATGTTGTTCCATTCTACGCATGAGTCAATGTCAAAACACTGTGTGCTGGTGTCCATTTTAGTCAAATACCTTGGCAGCATAGATAAGTTTCTGGACTTTCTGGAGATGGCCTTGTGCGTCCACTCTCTCTCCTTTTCCATTCTCTGCTGTTCCATTGGATGTCTCCTTCTCTCCTTCTTCCTCACCTTCCTCCTCCTCCAGGTCTGAATCCCAAGCTTTCATCCTCAACAGACGATCCGTCAAGGACTGGAGGGATACAGTTATATGGTATTAAACAAATTACTGACTTTAAAAAGAAAATATAAAAACAGAACAAAACTAGATCTCTGACATCAAGTCTGTAGTCTTCTTCTGTTGCAGTTACTGATGATGGTCTGTTATTTGAAACCCTGGTTTGAATAGATAATTTTATTTTATTTTATACATTTACTAGTGGCAATAACCGTGATTAATACCATTATACGCTCATCCTTGTTGGCCACATCTTGTAGCATCGCGCTGTGGGTGACCTCACACCTGTTCATCTCTGCCTCCATGTCACTCACTCTTTCTGCCCATCCCTCCACCTGCTGCCTCAACTGCAGAGAGAAAGACAAAGGGGTAAAGAAGAGATGATGGTGTAAGCAACAAAGGGGAACAGAGACATAAAGGGGAGGGATAAATATACAAAATATGCCAAGAATTTCCATAATTCTGTGTACATGTGCAGCAAAAACATCACATAGAAAACAATGAAACTAGTCTCGCAGACCTTAAAACTTTCATTTTAACCATGTCAAGCAAAACCAACTTACTTTTACCATGTTAAGTAATTGTACGTGTCTATGTGTATGCAAAGCATCCCACCTGAGCGTTGCTCTCCTGTAACAGTGTGTTCTCCTCTCTAGCCGTTTCCAGATTTCTCTGCAGTCTCTCACTGTTCATATTGTAAACTTTCAGGGTGGTTTGTGCCTGGAGAGAAACAGGCAGCGTCATATAAAAACACGGGACACAGTAGAGGAGAAAATGCAGAAGAAGCAAAGAGGAGAGGACAGGAACGTCAAGGTACAAAGATGAGAGGAGAGGGGATGGGGGACTGCACCTGTTCGTCCTGTGACTGGAGATCTTTGGTTTCCTCTTCAAATGTTTTCATGCTTTCTTCAAGCACAGCTATCTGCAAGAATAACCAGAAGAATCCAATGACCTCTCATTATCATTCAAATGTGACTCTTAAATAACAATTGTAGATGCTAATGCTAACTAGATCTTAACAGTCAAGCGTTAATGGTATTAGTGTCTGTATGCCTACCCTCCTTTCTTGCTCTATCCTATGTTCTCTCTGCTGGTCCAGTTGATCCTTCAGTTGTTCAATATCTCTCTCCAGCTCCCTCTTGGCATTTCCCAACTCTCTGGCTTTGGCCTGGAGGAGCAAGAAAACAAGATGTGTTCAGGGAACTCCTTCAAGAGAGTAAGCGAGTGAGAGAGTGCTGCGTAAACATGAAGAGTCAAATCGCAGTGCAAAAATGTAATCCATCGTTATTCCTACTTTGGTGAAGCATTTTGGAACTTTCATTTTGAACTGACTGTAAACAATATTTTTGTAGTAACAGTGTGTTAAATGAAAGCTTGACAATGAGGAAGGATGCACATATAATGATGAACTTGCGGAAAATTATCATCCTAATTTGCAGCTTCTTTCAACTTTAAGTATCAGCTCATTGTTTAGTTGTCCAGACTACAACTTATCTGTTTCGTCTTACTCTCATTGCTCTCACAGTGTCATTTTCAACCACAGCAGACAGCTGTCTTTAGAGAAAAACCTCTATCAACCCACTGTACACTATATGCAAAGAACCAACACACGCAGGACACAGTAATTCTACATGACAAGGATTGCACATGCAGATGCAGTGGCAGCTGGTAGCTCCTTCAAACTTGCAAAAATCTGGCTGTTTTAGTTTGTTATTTTTTTCAGCTGTATTGCTGAACATGTATTATCTCTGAGAGGACTACACCCATCATTGGAAAAGGACGCACAGGGTTTAGATTTGGAGCAACAGATTTTTGAGACGTTCACTGCTCTGCGTACATTGTGAACACAGAACCAGACCAGATAGTGGTAATCAGAGGCTGGTGTGCCCACATCTTTGCAGAGACCTGTCTCAACCACAACATCTCATCTCTTTGTTGTTGCACTCATTGATTGACGATAAGCAAAATCACTATCCAGAAGTCTGCAGTAGGTGTAGCAGTGTTGTTTTGTGTTCCAAGTAGTAAGATACCTCCATATCTTTCTGTCTTTCTCTGCCTTACCTGCAGATGTTCAGTCTTTTGAGTTTGGGCCAACACGCTGCTGTCCATCAGCGAGCTCTCCAATTCATCGTACTGCAAATGACACATAATGAGTAAATAAATGGATATACTGAAACTTCCGTTCATTATTGCATGCAATCATTTTGTACTAAAAGTTTCCTAACACCAAAGTAAATCATATGAATTTGGTTTTCACTGTGTAGAAAGGCTCTGTTTCTAGTCAGTAGTCAGTCAGCATGGGCACCAGTACCAACCTCTTGCTGACATTTGCTGAGGGTCTCAAGGACTTTGCACTTTTCATCAAAAAGCTGTGCAACCTGATCAGCCATCCATCGCTCCTTACCTAAACAAGCCATGGTAAGATGTATTAGTGACGTTTTTCTCAAGTCATAAAAATGTGATATTGGGGAATACATCATAAGAACTTACTTCGATACAGTCTGCTTTTGACCTGTGGAGAAACAAGAAAACATTTATGACCACATAGTTATAGAAGGGTTTTATCGATAGATTAATGGACTGGCTGTTGTTTTTTAGTTTATATGTTTGAACAGAACCTCTACAAATTCATACAACGAAAACAAACCAAATTAGGGCCCGACCGATACATCAGTTCGCTGATTTTATTGGCTGATTGTGGCCTATTGCAGATATATTGATATCGGCATATATGGTCTTCAATAAGTGCCGATATTAAAACTGTTTTTTAAGGCTGGATAAAAATGCTTGTACTAGTAATTTAAAAAGGTATAATCACACAGTTTGTCCAGCCGAGGGCAGTCCATTATTTAATTGAAAATAAGTGAAGTGTTTACTGTTCAATGCTCTGATGTTTGGAATAAAGTTTGATAGATATCCTGCCTTCATTACACACTTTGTCTCACCTGTTTGATAACTACATTCAACATATTATATGTACAGAATATCGGCTGATATATTGGATATCAGAATTTTCTTACTTTCTAATATCGTTATCAGCCCCAAAAATCCCATATCGGTCGGGCCCTACACCAAATGATAGTGATGTTGACATGGCTGTGTACTCACAGAGTTGTAACATCTACAGGTGAACAACAGTAGTGTCATCAGTCCAACCACACTGGAGAAGATGACTGGTTCCCATGGTACCCCATACAGGTCAGGTCCAGGTCTGATGTCATCCGGAAGTGATGATACAACCTGAATGAGGAGGAACAAGCTATTTATTATGGCATTGATTTTAATCAAAATCTTAAAAAGCCGGTCCTTGTAAGTCTATGAACAACATTTGACTCACTCTATACAACTTTAGTTTCAAGTTTTCATAATCACTATACACAAAGAATACTCACTGTGGACATTAGTATTAAATGCTTAGTGAAGCATGACCAGCCTGCATACTACTTCTAATCAAGGCATCACAGACTCATGAAACATCTGTTGCTTTAATGGCAGGGTTACACTTTCAGAAAGGAACCAAACAACTTCCTTATTTCGTCTTCGAGCAGTTGTCATACTCTCACAAAGAACCACTCAATGTGTATGCAAATGTCCGTGGTATTGCCGGGTTGTTAACCTTGACAAATTGGGCTTAGCTGTTTACTACACAGATGCTGAAGGAGAGATATGACAGTGGAGAGCAGTAGCATGTTTATCTGCTATGAGACTGATTCGAAATCACCTGCTATATTGAAGAAAACCGATTGAAGACAGCAGCAAAGCGCAACAACACCTGATCAGACGTAAGTTTTTAACTTTACCATTATTGCGCTAGACGACCTTACTAGCTAAGTGTAAGAATACAAACAAAAAAACAACATGTATCAGTATAGTCTTGACAGCTGGTTAAATGCTCTGCAGGGCACACATGTAGTCAAGCATGAGTTCAACACAATTAAGAGATGTACCCATCGATAATACTAAGCTGTATTCGACCGCTACACAACCCGTAACGTTATGTCAGCTACACAACATTAGGCTAATTGGGAAATGCTAACGAAACCTGCCACATAACGTACATCCTTCACTTTCTCCACCGCGATACTGTAGTAAGCCTCTGCTGTCGCCTGAAAGTCGGCCGCTTTGCTGGCCAACTGGTCGCTTGTCGTATGTTCCGCCATGTCCGAAATATGTCATTAGTTTATTATTTTTTGAGGTATATTTCATTTAAACTCAGAGGCGGAGAAGAACCCGGAGACATCGACCGGGCTAACGGCGATTTCCCCTCTATCACAACACCGAAGACCACGTCACGCTGCACGTCCTGGGAGGGGAGGGGCTGTTGGATTATTTCTAAAAACTGTTTTTAAAGATTCTACGCGACTGCCATTGCTTAAAATGTATACTGAAAACCCATAATATATATATAAAGAAACAAAAAACAGATGTACATCGATTTGAGCCCTCGTCGACTCATTTTAATATAATCACACCCCCGCCCGCTGAATGGTTCACTCCCAACGTCACCAATTGTAAAATGCCACACTGGCACATCGGAGCATTTTCAAAGTGACACCGAAAGAACAGGTGTCACACAAAACTAAATAATGGACCTTCAACGCCGTCTTCTATAAACATAAAATCAAATATCTTATGAAAGGTAGTGTGTTTAAAGCCATTTTCCTTCAGCACCATGCGACCATGACTTGTGTTGTTCATTTACGACCGACACAACACCGGCTTGTGACATAACATGCTCGTAACGTTAGTGAGACGCAGGTCCTCCACAGCACTGTAACTTTAAACAGCTGTTTGAAAATGTACTTACCAAACTGGCCTCATACTCGTCCATTTGAAACTAGAGAATCTCTATCCCTCTCGAAATGTTTAAAGCTATTCGCCTTAAGAGCAGGTGGATTGCCAGCTGGCTCAACGTGTGTAATACACCCAACAGCACTAAGGAATGTCAGTGATGTTGACACAGCCAAGCTGGCTTGACAGTTGAGAGTGAGGAAAAGCTAAGTGACAGCCTCAAGTCAAAATGTCACAAGTTCAGTGTCTTAAAGAAGCAGACATACACGGAGGCATGGCAGAGTGCTGCTGTTAGTCAATTCTGAACACAGAGGGCACCAAAAATGCCTTTTACAATATGATAAAAAGTGGCCTTGTATACCCGTGAACCTGTAAGTCACCTGATCAGACGTGTTTCAACCTGGTCTTACCTTAGTCTTTGTATTTACTGATGAAATACTATTTAAAAACAGCAAATTAAGATTTTATTTTACAAACTAGTGTTTATTTTATTTGATGCTTCTCACCAAGGGAAAGTGATTGCTTTATATTGTGTAAGAGTAGGCCTAGTATATAATAGGATTTAAAAAAAAACATTTAAATGCCTTTTTTGTACTATATGTTAAATAAGGAAACCCATCTCAAACATACAATGGGTATCTCAGTAAGTTGTAGCCTATTTAATTGTGTTAGGAACAAACCTGAAAGATGGTTCAGACTGAAGAGAAAAAAAAATGTGGCAAAAAAATTTACACTTATGATCTCTCAGTTATAATTTAACCTATGTTTGGCTGGCGTGGATTGAAGTCAGCAGCTGACTCTTACCTGTGCAGTCAGCATCATGAGGAGCTCACTGGCTGCCTGGATGTGAGTGGTTGAGTCTTCAGCGATCTGATAAATGAAGTCCAGAGTTTGTTTCACTACCCCTGGAGTCGGAGTCAGAAACACAGCAGGATTAAAAATATTTTATCCTTCTTCCTAATAATGACATTGGTAATACAATACAATTAGAAGTCAACTTAAAGATTTAGGTTAAATCTATCAGTGTGACATTGTAAAACAGAAAATGTAAATGACGTGCTGGCCATGCCATAATTTATCCAGGGTGTGAGCTTGTGAGTCACAGGAATGAGGATGCAGCGGATTGAATAGCGCTCCTTCTCATATATTATCACTGAATAGTTTTTAATCATCTTTTAATTCTTTAAGACTAAGGGATACTGGAGCCATCCATACCTTCCTGTGGCTGTGGCGGTCCTGCCTGAATGTGAGGACTGGACTCAGGGGACTCTCTCTCTTTTCCACTTCTTTTATTATACTCCCCCATCCATTCATCTCTTGGATTGTTGTAATCCAGGCCTTCTGAGGAATATCCCACTTTACTTGGCTGCCCTTCTGTGGAAATTTCCTTGTTTTTACCGGCCTCAAACGCATTCCCTGTAACAGGGAAACACATGCATCATGATTGAGGACATTGCAAGTCAAACCCATACTAAAACTGAAATATAAAAATAACTTAAAGTATCACTAATATCAGCCATGATCTTTGAGGCCATGTAGACAAAAATACCTTGACGGATTGTGTTACTGCTGTCTGATTTGGCCTTGTTGAAAGTCTCTCTCACTTTTGCCAACAGCAGTTCAAAGTTCTGAAGTGCAATGAGCGTTCTGGTCTTTTCTGTTTCCTCTTGCGGTGAATCGGCAAGCCTCTTGCTGGGAGTGACCAGTGTGTCCTTGTGATAATGCAGAAGTCTTTCTATATCTGACAGTATAGATTCATCGTTATCAGGGTCATCAGTCGAGCTTTCTGAGCTCCCTAAAATGAAATCCAAAAACTGCAGCTTGTTTTGCCCAAAGAGCTCAATCAAGACAGTCATGTCCTCCACGCTCATGTAGCTGAGGAGATTCTTGTAATGTCTGGAGAGGATTTTTGTTTGGAGGGGGCTTGCTGTGTTTGGAGACTGAGAGCTGGGGTGAGACAGGTTCTGCGTCGGGGACAGAGATGATGTCTGGGGAATGGGAGGTGGAGATGGCTGCTGCTGCTGCTGCTGCTGCTGTGACAGTGTGATGGGAGACTCTGTGTGCAAACCTTGAACGTGAACCTGAGTTGAATCAGTAGTTAAATCTGATTCTTGTTCAGGAGTGAGAGGGTCCTGTGCCGTGGAAGTCTCGTCTACGTTGGAATCTAAACTTGAGGCAGATTCTGTAGATTCGGTGTCAGGGGTTTCGCTGAAAAAGCGAAAGGCGTTTTTCAAAAGGCCAAATGCTCCGCTTTCGGTCTTTGCTTTGCCTTTATTGTGGTCATCAGATAGAAGTGAAGAACCAGTTGCATGTTGAGACACATCTGGAGCAACCTGTTCAGATGTCACTGCCTGACTTTTATCGGGGCCATCAGACGAAACTGAAATTTCAATTCCTGCCTCGGCCCTGAATTCAGTGCTAACTGTATTATCATCATTTATTGTCCTTTGCACATCCTCATTAAGTGTAACATCATCATGCTTCCCATTAATCTGTCTTTTTTCCCTGTCAGTGTCACTCTCTGTCATCTCCTCCACCTCCTGCTTTTCCTCCTCCGTTTCCTGTTGTGTTTCCAGTGCCATTACATTTTCCTCCACCTTTATCTCTTCCTCCCTCCCCTGAGTTTCTTCTTTTGTGTCCTCCTCCACCACCTGCTTTTCTTCATTCATCATCTCTCCTGTCTCCTCCCGTTTTTTATGATCAGAGTATATTTGCTCTGTTTCCTTGCTGTTACTTTCAGCGTTGTCCGGCTCGGTGTTCTCTCCCTGGAGGAGCGTGTTGTCATCAGAAACATCAGCGTTTATTGCCTCTTTTGAAGACAGCTGATCGTCTTCGTTGTTCTCAGCTGTTTGGCCAAGTATAATGTGATCGGGGAGGTTGTTTTGGCCACTCTCACCCAAACACAGCGGATCATTGTCAGTGCAATCACTTTGCTTAATCTGATTAACACCCAAAGTATTATAATCAGAGATGCTGTTAGCATTGTTGCTTTTGATGTCTTCATTCCCAGTGAAACTTGATTCAGTGTTTTCCTTCTCACCCTCACCAGCCTTAGCATCATCATGTCTCTTTTCTTCTTCCTGTTTTCTCCCCTCATCCGTTTCTGTGCTTTCAGAAGGTACCTCCTGACTCACTCCTGTCCCATCTGTTAATATATGATCATTGTCAACTAATGGATTTTGTGTTTCTGTCTCTATTTCCCCTTCATCTATTGAGCTCAGCCTATTTGAAGAATCATTTTCCTCACTGTCCCTCACAAATCCATCTATCCCGGCTTGAGGACAAAGCTCATTTGAACATTTAGGTTCCCCCTCTTCTTCTTGGTCTCTCCTCTCACCCTTTACATCCTCCATCTCCTGCTTTTCTACAATATCCTCCTCTTTCAATTCATCCATTTCCTCCTCCACTTTCCCAGTTTGTTTGGTTTCTTCTTCTGTTGTCTGATCTTCCATCGGTGGGTTTTCAGTCAGTGTGGGAGTTTCGGAGAGCACAGATTCCAAGCCGAGTTCATGTTGCACCTCTTTGTCGTTGCTTGCTGACTCTGACCTGTCTGTGTTTTCCATCTCCGGCTCAAAGAGAGATAACTGTACTTGTTTTTCGTCATCCACGCTCCTCTCATTTTCATTTTCTTCTTCCACCTCCTTCAAGTCCTCCCTTCTTTTATCTTCTGTTAACTCTCCCACATTGTCCTGCTTTTCCTCTTGTAATTCCTCTATCTGCTGCTGCTCTTCATCTTCCTTTAACCTCTCCACTTCCTCCAGTATCTCCTCTTTCATCTCCCTCTGACTTTCATCCTCTTTTGCCCCCTCCTGTGCCTCCTGCTTTTCCTCCTCCTTTAACGCTTCTATCTCCTCATGTGTTCCCTCTTCCTTCAACTCCTCCACCTTCTCCTGCTTTTCCTCCTCCATTTCCTGTTGTGTTTCCAGAGCCATTATATTTTCCTCTACCTTTATCTCTTCTTCCCTCCCCTGAGTTTCTTCTTCTATTTTTGTGTCCTCCACCACCACCTGCTTTCCTTCATTCATTATCTCTTCTGTCTCCTCCTGTTTTTTCTCCTCCTTAAACTCCTCCAGTTTGACCAGCTTTTCCTCCTTGACTTCCTGTTGCTTCTCCTGTGCCTCCACCTCCTTCTCTTCTATTTCCCCCTGCATTTCCTCCACTTGCTCAATCTCCTTTTCAGATTCTACAGCTGACCTCAAACCGCTTTCACTCAAAATGTGTTTCTCCATCTCTGCTGTCTCTGTGTGAATTGGCTGGAGGTTGTTTTCTCTGTCTTCCTCAGTTTCCATTACAATTTCTTCCGGCATGTGTGCATCACTTGGCATATGCAGAGACAGAAGGTCCTGATCTGGACTGTCCTCCATCTGTATTGTGCTCTCAGTAGTGGAAAATGTCCCTCTGTCCTCTGTTTCATTTTCAGAAATGATTTCAGTAATATGGGATGATCCAAACTCTGTAGAGCTGCCCTCAACAGGGTGCCCCTCCCCCCCCTGTCCTAACTCAGCATGATGCATCTCTGCCTCCGAGTTAATACCAACAATAGCAAGTGACTCTAACGAATCAACATCAGTTTCTTCATTGTAAGCAGTTAACATGTCATCCTCAGTGGAGGCCGTGTCTGATGATAAGTAAAGCTGACTTTCTCCGCCATTCTCCTCCGCACCGCTGTGAGCTGGATCATGTTCTGCAGAATCATCAGTCTGACTGGCATAAATTTCTCTCTGAGGTACATCTGTCTCTGCACTGTTCCCTTCACCTTCACGATCATCACCACCAGCATCATTTTTAACTAAGGAATCAGGGGATTCCTCAGTGTTGTCAGATTGATGTGTGATCCCATCCCTTTCTTCAGCCTCGTTCTCTGTTTTGTCCTCCTCTACCTTGCCTACAGAGTGTTCTGTGGAGTTTAAATTCAAATCCACAGAACTGAAGTTTGGTGCTAAATTGATTCCAGATTCTGTCAAAAAACCCTGATCTGTGCCACTTGCATCTTTTATATCTTCTGCTGCTGTCTCTGGGTGGTTGTCCTCACCCACATTTTCTATTGATTTTGGCATAAGATGATCTTTATCCCCCATTTCTGCAGATATTTCTCCATCTTGTACATTTGTCTCTTTCTTGTTATCATTTAAAACATCCTCTGCCTTTTCCTCACTGCCTGTTTGAAAAAAGCTGTAAAGCACTGATGACATCCCATCTACAGCCTGAGACTCTTCCTTTAAGCCGTTCTGGGTAGATATATCTTTTTGATCAACCTTGGGTGCTGCATCTTCAGATAAGACACTATCCTTGCTACTGTCTGAAGTATCCAAGCCATTTTTATCACTGTCAGTAGAGACTGACTCTGTGATGCCAGGCTCTGTCTCTGTCTCTGCTGAGACATTTTGGTCTTTTGGAGTTTCTTCCATCTCTGATTCATTACTAGTTTCTGCGCTTACCTCCTCTGTCAGTGCAGGTTGTGACTGACTGGTATCCACATTCTCTGAGCCTGTAAATTGTTCTAAGGGTTTGTCCTCTACTGTCTCCTTTAAACTACTTCCTGTTCTCTCATCATCTTTATTTGTCTCTCCCCTAAAGCCTAAAATGTCCCCAATCCCCATATCAAACCAAGAACTTGACTCCGGCTGTTCTTCCTCCTGGATTGTTTCCTCTGCCTCTCCTTCAGTTGTTCCAAATCCCAGTTTGTTTGACAGTCCATTTCCCAGCCATCCTAATGTCCCCATCTCTTCCTTCTCTTCATGTAACTGGCTGCCCTCTAAGTCCAGAGACATCCTCCTACTCCTGAATGTCTCTGCTGGTTCTTGATCTTTTTCATTTTCTTTTTCGTCATCATGCTCCGTTTCTGTGGAAGGATCCGTTTCTTTCTCTTCACCAAAGCCAAGCCACCCAGTCATGGTTGAAGTGAAAGAATCAGCACTTTGGCTGTTGTCTTCTTCGCTATTTTTCATAGCATCATCAGGTTCTCCTTCTCCTCCAAACCCCAACCATCCTGTCACAGAA
>JAQFJB010000007.1:22849850-22861124 GCA_029874875.1 Naso minor
AGCAAAATACGATTCCCTGAAAGCTTTTTGGTACTTTGCCTCCTGTCGTACTTATTTCTGAAGTTTGGTGTATGGATAAAAAAAGAAGGATTTCCGGGGATCCTTCACAGTAGAGATGCTCCGTAGCCAATCACCGATTTCTAAAAAATCGGTGATTGGCTGTTGGTCTCTTTGAGGACTCAGAAGAGTGATAGGATGACGCAGAAAACTAGACTATTTCATATATCACTCAGCTCTCTCTTAGGGCTCTACTTTCGTCAGTCTGGGTGCGATGCAGACGCAGGTCCAAGTTCCGGGGACAGGGAGCACAAGTGTGTGTGGTAATTTTGTTTGGTAATTTGGTAAACACCAACAAGGGCACATTTGTGACGCAGCCTGGCGCAGTGGTAAAGCAGGAGGAATGGAGAGTAGGTGCGTCACAACTGATTTCAATCATGGCCAATCAGATAATCTCCTCTCATTTTCTTTAAGACATCTGTGATGCAGCATATTGTCAATTTCGTAATGGTTACAGAAGGAGCAAACAGGTGCCGCCAGCGAGGGGGAAACTGACATACTCGTCTGGCAGGGTCAGGCTCCAGTCGCAGGATTTACAGTACTGCAAGTACAAAGCCCTCACGTTCTGATTTAGTCAAATTATCTTGGAAAGAGCTAATATTATAAACGGCTCTCTCCCAGGGGTAATGAGAGGGCAGTGGGCATGACGCGCGTCAACTGCCCTCACACCCAATTCAACAGACGGAGGTCAGCTTAATATTTTCTACGGTAATGTAGCGACACAGCTCAGCATCAAGTAACATTCCATAACAAGGTCATTTTTCTGACATTCAGTTTATTTTTCCCCAACAGATGTCCTCCCACTTAATCACCACAACCCAGTTTATTAATGCTAAACAGAATGGGAGGTTGCAAACTGATTTACCATAGAGGCATGGTGAGACCACCCATCCAAATGGTCAGTCACACCTCTCACAGAATGGAAGCAGGGTCCATTCTACAGTTTGGACATCATCAGACCTCTTTGAATATTATTGACTGTTGGCTTCACTGACTGTGAGGAACATCGAAAGAGTTTAAATAACTCCACCACGTGATATCCTTTCTTCTTTCATTTGACACCTATCACCTGCACATGGGACTTTCTCTGAAAACCCCCCTTTTACCAACTCTAGTTAGTAGGGACGGGAATTAAGAACCTATATCAATTGAGAACCGATAACAAATTGGAATCAGAATCGGTATAGTACGCCTCCAAGCTTGTCAGTTCCTCTTATCAGTGCCCAAGCATGTGATGCTGAAATGAAAAAGGCAGAACTCAACTGCAAGGGCAAGCTTGTTGATAAACAGTGGTGATGATGAAACATTTCCAATGTCGATACTGAGAACCTGTGTAAGCCTACTTGTCCTACACTGAAAACAGACCAAGGATCAATAAAGAATTGGACCGATAAGCAGAATCGATAATGGCATTGGTATCAATAAATTCTTATCTATTCCTTTCCCTATGAGCCAGTAATGGACTGATGCTGCTACCCTTGAAACATACTATTGAAATCATGATAAAATAACTGTTCTATCTATTTGTTATGATGTTCACCATATTCAGTCAAAACTCTTATTCAAGATAACAAAAATCTTTACTGTTGTAACAGACCTGAATTATGCTTTTATTGTAATTAAAGCAATGACCCAGAGAACTGTGTTTGATGAGTGATTTTGTTAGTTTCCTTCATTTAGGATGATGGTTGTATTGAGCTACGTTGTTATATGTTCACTAGCTGTGTTGCAAAATAAGTATTGGGCAAAGGTAGCGTTATGTGTTCAGTGTAATGTTGTAAAATGTAGTTTATGGCGAGACACTTGAACGAATAGGCTACAAGAAAGACAAGTTCTTTGATGTTTTCAAAGATATATTTCCTATAATTTGGAGACTATTTGGGCTTTCAAATGACTAATTTTTTAAATCGCGATTAGTTGCAGAATTTCAGTAGTTAATTGGAATTAATCACATTTTCTATCGCACGTTTAAAATTCTATTATTTTGCATTTTACAACAATTTTTAAGTCCGTAAAGCAATTCTTAACAGTGTAACTTGACCGGGAATCAAATGCCAACCGGAGGACGTCTCTTGCGTTAGTCTGGTGTGGTAGCAAGAAAGACAGGCCGCTAATTAGCTTAGCATAAACACCAGTAATCAATGGAAAGCGCTAGCCTGCCTCCACCTACGGTCATCAGATCAACTTTCCAACAACTCTAAACTGTCCTGTCGGCTTGTTGTGATGTGTTTATTTACAGTGTCATTTTTAGACTAAGATTAGCACTTTATGTAATTTTAATTTTTTTAACAGACATTTTGGTTTGTTGACCTACTGACAAGAACATCCATGGCATTTTGCACGTGAGCTGCACAGTTTACTCTTCTTCTAAAATGACATAAGACATATTTAGTCTTGTTTTCACGCCCATACAGACAGTATGAGCGTCTGTATGACGCATACAGACAGTATGAGCGTGACAGACAGTACAGAGACTCAGGTGGGAAAGGTGTCCCCCAGGAACTGAAGGAGCAATTTCTTGCTGTCTATAGCATTCCTATTGCAGGTGAGTGTGAGTGTGGATTTTGGACAACTAAAGAAGGTGGACATATTTGTTTATTCATAAGCTCTGTAAACTACAATTAAATTTTGGAAAGAAAAATGTTTGATTCTTTATTATTAGCTATTGTCTTATTGTGTATGTTAGACCTGTTTGGAAATTAAGTGCTGCTGTAAGCTCCACATGACGGTGATGTGGGCATTTGCATGTGTAGTTTAAATTAATCGTAAAATATTGGCTTAACATTTTTTATCATGTAAATAATTAATTTGGCATTTGCGTATGTAGTATGTTTTCAGCATGGTTTTCTGTATGTGTTCTGGCACCTGCGCCCGCCCCCAAATGCAGCACTGCTCTTCGTCCCTCTTCACCTCACTCTTGCATTCTCTTCCCTTGGCTTTTTTCCTCCAAATAATTTTTTGCTCTCACTCTCCTCTACTGCTCTTTTCCTCCTGTCTCTTTTACTCCTCTTATATCAGTAATGCTCCTCTCCTAACGCAGAGGCACGTCATTAATATTCTAATAGCTATTAAATGGTAATCTTTACAATAAACTGTCCACAGCCACACCAATGACAGTAAAATAGGTCTTCAGTCTGCTCCAGCTCTGACTTATTTATTATTCTGCCCTCACAGAATAGCTTCTTCTTCCGTCAGTGAAATAAACCAGCAAAAAATCGAACAGCGCCACGGTGCTATAACAACCCACATTGAGGTTGAAGGTGGTACTGCATTAGTCTGCGTGCAACCAGAATCATGGCTGCAGCGTCTGTTTCCTTTACTGTTATTTAATTTAGTGTTAAAATCAAGGACATTTGCGGGGACAGCATTAGCTGGGGACAGCTCACTCAAATCGGGGACGTCTGGTCACCCTGCCTGCCAGCCAATCAGAAAAGAGTATTCATGAGTATAATAATTCAGAGTATAATAAAGAACGAACGATGGCAAGGCATGGTTTTTCTTACCTATTCAGGACCTTTTCTGGTATAAACACTGACCGTATGAGGACCAATAGTCCTCATTGGGACCAAAGAAAAGTCCTAATGCAGCATGGCTTCATTTCTGAGGTCCTGGTTAAGTTTAGGGCTTAAGTATGAATTGGAGTTAGGTTAGGGTTAAAAAGATTGCTTAAGGATAGGGTTAGGGTAAAGATTAGGCTGTACAAATGAATGAAAGTCAATGTGAAGTCCTAACAAGCATATCTGCGCAAACCTCTGTGTGTGTATGTGTGTATGTGTGTGTGTTTTGTGTGCATAGCTGCATTGCACCTGGTTATTCTCCACACCTGTCTACAGTAAGCTAAACAGCTCACAGTGTTAGAACCTCAGCTGACTGTTCCACCCTTCCAGTGGTAGTCAGTCTCTGAGCTGCTCAGTGTTAGACTAACTGGAGTTAATTCTTCATCTTGTTTCCTTGTGCCACTCGCCGATTTTCCTGTGCCTTGGATCACCAGTGACAGCATGGATATTTGTTCGACTCCATTACACTATCCCAGCCAGCGGCCATCAACCTCAGACAGTCTCTGCCATTTTCTGCCTCGTCTGCCTGCTTGCCCTTTGCTCACCTCATCACCCCACAACAGCATTCTGGGGGTGTTCTCACCCGGCGATCCAGTTGAACCTAAAGCCCTGTTTGTCCCAATAGTGATCACTGCGTACCGTGCTCAGGTACAGTAGGTTTTCTTGGCCAGACAAAAATCTACATGCTGTGACTTGACGTTTGTTTTTCTTTGACTGCATTTTTCTGTATTGCTCTAAGTTTTTAAGTAAAAGCTTTAAACCCACTTTGTGAGATGGAGTGTTTTAGAACTACAGTACAGAATAAAACACACTATTCTCCTTCACAGGGCTGCAAAACTTTGAAATGCCTAAATATTTTCCTTTAACAGGTTAACAGACTTCCATTTTTAACTTTACAGCAGATAATTATACTTCATCTGTCACTTTATGTCCACCTGTCTTACATGGTTGTGCCCATGAAGACAAAACGATCAGTAAAAGGTCTGCAAAATCAAGGACAGTTCAACAACAGAGTTGATGGGTGCTTATCATTATGTGCATCCTGAATTGGATTTTAAAATTACAGCTCGTGCTGCAGTTGCTCTGTATTGATAGGCCAATACATCAAACCTCCTCTAGACAATCACAGATGGCTAATTGGGACTTTTTACAGCCTTCCAGTTTATGCAGGGATTTTGATATAAATTAACCACACTCAAGGCAGCGGCCCCTTTCATGAAGCTTTACTTGGACAAGGTTTCATCTGATTAATACCTTTCTTTATTGGCATAAAGACCCCAGGGGCTTCACTGAGATGGAATATTGTTTTTTATACGAACCTGTCTGTCGCTCTTAATTTTCAGCTTGCTGTCTCTCTCAGCCCATTGCCTGTCTGTCATTCTTCTTCCTCTTCTCATGTTTTTCATTTAGCTATTTCACTCAGTCTGATATGAGGATTTACAGCTAAAGGGTTAAGAACAGGCTGCATAGTTGGCTGAATGTGAACAAAACATTTTTATAATGTGCAGATATAAGTTAGAGAGCTCTGTGTCTGATGAAAACCACACTGACAAAATGTCAACATTTTAGAAAAGCAGCCGTATTTGAAAACAGTGTGAGCTCTGAAAGTCCTCCGCTGTATATCTTCAGAGGTCTGAGATATTTCTCAAACTACAAAGCAAAATGCAACAAGAAACATTAACTGAAACACTTTATATGATCCCACCACTTATAATGCATCATAATCACATCAATAAAGCCTCATAAATGCATTTATAAGGCTTTGTTACAGTCTTTATAGGTGATTCTAAGCATTTCTAACAACTTATAGCAATTTTTATGCAAAACTACCAACAGCGTCTTTAACACATTATAACTCCCACAACTTTATCCAGTGATAAAGGTTCACAGAGACCTGATTCAATGTTTCCTGAGTAAGCACAAAAGACCCTCTGGTGTCATAAAATCAAAGTTGCATACGTTGGCAGCGCTGCTGAAAAATATCTTTTGGGAAACACTGATATCAGTATACACACTTGTTTCAAAATACAGGAGCTAAATCTATACACTAAAGGAAAACTTTTAGAAACTGTCAAAGTGGACCTCAGTTTTTGCTTTTGCCATCATATTTCGCAAAGATATGAATACAGCTGTTCTTTGAGATTTCGCCTTGTTCTTTGGTATGCCTTGGACAGGGAGCATTTAAAATCTCTGAATAAGTTTATTAAAATGTTTAAATGTATTGAAAAATAAAGACAATCGTTTTGATTTCTGCTGTGAAGTATTTTTGTCATATACTTCACTTACAGCCACCAAATACTGCTTATTACTGCTTAGGTCCTTATAAATGTGTAATAGGATCATATAATTGTCAAAAACCTCATACAGTGCTGTCACTTTACTTTAAGTGCCCAAAGTCATGCCAAAGTATAAGTACTGATATGACATTTTTCCATTTGAGAATCATAGAACTTACTTATGATACAATGAATCACTTCCATGCACCTTCAGCAACATGCGGGCTGCCTGCAGACTGAAGCTGCAGCTGCAGCGGCGGGTGGTTGTTGAGGACAGCTGCACTAAATGAAAGGCTGCTGCGACGGCCTCCTGCATTAGCAGGAAAAAGTCTCAATGATTTGTGGAAAAAGAAAAGTAAATTGGGTAACTGGGCTTAATAAAGTTAAATGTAATTTGTTATGGTTAAATGTATAGTTGTGGTTCTGGGGTTGGCTCTTTTATGGAGGCGGGTGTGACAGCCTCCTGATGGAGCAGGGACTGCTTCCTGTGTGGTTACATGTGTGTGGTTTCCCCCTTGTTTGTCTTGCAGGTACCCATTTAAGATCGCATTTAAGATCTAGCTGTAGCACCCTGCTCTGGGTCGACTTCTGCCACTCTGTCATCGGTCCCCCTGGTGTCATGTTCTAGTTTAGCTGGCTCAGGCCCAGTTGTTTGGTTTAGTTTTTTGGCACTGTACGACACTGCACACCACATTCAGCTTGCACTCATCTGCTGACACACGATTTCTACTGACAAACACACCTCTTAACTTCTGATTACTTATGTTCATTATATTTATTAATAAAAACTGTTAAACATTCAGTTTTTGTCATGGCTCACGAGCCGGTCATGACACTGCAGACAGACAGAGCAGTCGTAGGACATCAGTATCTGTTTCTGTTTGGTTCGGTCAGTATTGTCTTTAACTGACACCATGTGCTGTTTTGGGGCCACTTTGGGTCACTGTGTGAGAGATACTTTGCATGATTTTCCTCACTAATGTTTTATTGAGGATCTTGCTACAATTTAAACCTTAAGTTTTGTTTTTTTCGTTTTTTTTTTAAATTTCCCAATCTTTAACAGGATTTCGCATTGTGCTATATCATGACTTGCTACTCAACATGCAGGAAATGTCCTGTTGGTAAGAAATTCTGATGTAAATTTCTTCTCAGTATTATATTATCTTGACCAGCATAATCGGCTGACTCCTGTCAAGAGAAACTCTTATTGTAACTGTGAAATGAACTTAACATGCTGGATTAGTACTAGAGCGAGGATACGCAGCAAATTGCAAAACATTTCCTAATAGTTTCTCATTTGTGAAAAGTTGAACTAACATGTTAATGTGACAAGCATTGGATGGAAAGTTTCTGGGCGTTATTTACTTACGACAATAACAAGTGTTTTTACAATTTGATTCCTACTTTTTTCCTAATTGTTATTTTAATTAGATTCCCTGTAAATGGATGTATGTAGTCTTCCACATGCTTTCACATAACTGGCAACACTGTCTAGTAATTTGCAAACAGGTTGAAAGACTTGAATGCACAGCAGAGCAGAATGTCGGGAGCATTTGTGCATGTAATTTTTTTTTTTTTTTTTTTTTTTTTACATATTCTCAGGGGTAAAACTACAGCAGTGGCTTATCCACAAAAAGAGTAACCCACCAAGTTTATATCTTTTCTTTAGATTAAGCAAACTTGGTCTACTGGGGTTCATAAATCCAGCCCAGAGACATGGAGAGGAGTGCCTTTTCATCCCCTTTGGTCAGTGGATTTACCGCGGGGGTAATAACTGTCACGCCAAATGCCTGGTAAAGTGGCGGAAAAGGGTGAGTGGAGGGGGAGTATTTATCCCGGTATTGACTTTGTGACTGCAGTGTCTTGAACTCTTTTGTCATAAACTGAAGCAGGGCTGCAGATCGATTCAGGGAAAACTGCTGTCAGCTGAACTCCCAGCAAGCATTGCTTTTCCTACAGCCACTTAGAAGGCTGATAAATGTCCCCACCCCTCCTGTCCACCTGCCTGCTGCAGCAATGAGAGCATGGCCAGAAACACTTCTCTCTCTCTCTCTCTCTCTCACACACACACACACACACACACACAGGCTGTCCTCCTGTAGAGTTCACATACACACTTGAGAAGAGAGCAAAATATACTTTGCACACTTTTACACGAAGCTGGGAAAATAAAAAATATGGATAATGAAATTTTGTCACTAGGACAAAATTCAGAGGCTTTTAAAAGTCCAAGGATGAGGACTGAGCCAAAATTGACTTTCATATGTTCCTAAATGTTTTGAACACCTTAGCAAGTACTTAATTCCTTCACGTCAGCCAAGACAAATGTGGATTTTAATGAGCAGAGGGGGACACTGGTATAACGAGCTGCAACTGTATTACATGAATGGATACATGGAGGAGTGCACAGGGATGAATGGATGGACTGGTGCCTGAAAAGTACGAATACAAAATGCTGCACGTCACCTTCTAACAATTTTTGCACTTTCGTAATTATTTGCATATAATCTTTGCTTATAATTATTATTATTATTGACAGCAAAGATGTGAAATTAGGGTGCAAAACTTGCACAGAGGGGGGGCATTTGTCAGCAGAGTGGATGTCATGTAATGTTGCCCATTCAGGTGACAACTGCAATGCACAGTTGTGTTCACTGCGGAAAAAAAATCATTGAGCACAAACAGTTGCGTGCACATATTAGTGCTCAACAAATCCTCAACACATCCAAAAAGGAGACATTAGAAAAGATGTGTGACAAAATGAACACAGACTACTTACAAGCAACAAAAACTATCTTTTGGACAGTGTACCACATTGCCCAAAAAGACTGGCCTTACTGAGAACATTTTAATTTACTGGAATTGCAGCAACTAAACGGGGTTGAGATTGGCAGTGGTTTACATTCAAGGTACAGCGCCCCATTTTGTATCCCTGGACCTGGTCGAACTCCCTCACCAAAAGGCCGAAACCATTGTAAGGTTCCTCCTGGACTGCCTAAAATCTCGTGGGTTTGATCACCAGCACCTCTCAGAGCATTTGGGTGCATTTGCGAGCGATGGCACAACTGTGATGTTGGGTCTGAAGTCTGGTGGGTGGCCAGCTCGTTCTGCACTGTGGCTGCAGTGTGAAACACCTCTGAAGCACTGAGTGCACACTTCTGTTTAGGCATGTAAAGTAAATCTAAAACCCACATTAATGTAAGAATGTATCATGGCTTGCAAAGAAGACTGCTCTCCAAGTAGTTTGCCAGAGATTTAGCCATCATGTGTGACATCCAAAGTGAATTTGCTCTCCTGTCTGAATGCCTACAGAAGTGCAATGTCTCCATTACCTGTGCAGACAAGCTCTACAGACTGTAGGACTTGTCTGCATAAGATGAACTGTGCCTGTGTTTCTGAACTGTAACTGGAATCTGGCTGCCCTGTATCGCTGATAGTTCTCATCACTGCCACTATCACTATCACCGCCACTCCACTGTCTTATTGGCCTGACATCTCCCTGAGGGAAAAGATATTTAAGGTCAAGTTATAATAATAATGTAATTACATTGTAATAATCTGTATTGACGGCATTGTAAAGATAAATGTATCAAGCAAAAGTTTGCACGGTCAGCATGGTTGGAGAGCCGCACAAACAGCCCCTGCCACCCTGTCAGAGAAGGGGAGGGACAACACCTGACTGCCCACAATTCACTCTCATGTAATTGTTTTTTTTCTCCTCTCATGACCACAAAGATAATGGCACTTCATACTCTTATCTCTCAGTTGTAAACTTTAGCTGGGTTTCCATCAGCCTTTTTTTATGTGTGTTTTTGATTTGTGCATAAAACAAAAGTGCGCAGTGTGTGTGTAGGGCTAACTGGCTCTGAATACAGTGTTAAAATTTCTGAAACAATGAAGTGAACAATAGACTGCTACACTCACTTACTTAATAATAAAAAATAAGGGTACGTATAGACTCACAAGTCATTCTCTAGACACTTTGCTTAACTAGAGACTGATGACATGCCCCCAGCTTTCACTGCTGAACTAGGTGAAGACAGTTACAAAGTTAAAAAATACCCTCGCATTGCTTAAGGGCGGTCCTTCATGTTGGGGCCTGATTGCCCAAAGTGGAAACGTTATGTGGGAGCCGTGGCATGCTTTTGCGATGTTATGGATGAAGTAAAGCTGATGTGGAACAAACAAATAATGTAACGTTGCTCTGGGCATCCATGTTAATGTTTTAAAAAGTTCTCTCCGTGTTACACAGTGACACGCTATATCACTAGTCTGTGTCCCTATGGAGGAGAAAAGGCAGAGCAGGCGTCTCTTTTTCAAAAATGTAAGGGCTGTTGCTTTGTTAGCAGCGGTTCTCGCCATCTTCTGAACAACTGCCTTGAATTTTGATGTCCCCAGACGATCAGTAGGCGGAGATCTTCGATTGAATGGTGTCACGAGACTGGGGTACATAAGGTCACAGTAAATGTACTCGAGTGTGTGACAAAGACCATGTCAGAAATATAAATAAAAACTACAACAGAACATAATAACGTAGTTACACTTGCTATTGTAGTCATTAAAATATAGATATCATAATGATATTGTATTAGGCATATTATGGGAAATAAAAATACTTGGTAGACTAGTAGTTTTAGATATAATTTCATTGAAAACCACTCCTCCTTTGAAAAAAAAGGATTATAAATCAATATGAGTAATCTCAAAAGAAATATAAGATCACATAAGCCACAAACTTTCAAAAGCAGTAGTATATTCTGAAATACATGAAACAATAAAGTCAGTATAGAGACAGCATAAGGACGTACAAAAACATAACATTGCATAGCATATACTGTGGTTACTGTTGGTATCAGTATCTATCCTTGGATATCTATTCATTCCTAAATCCAATAAGCAGGACTAACGAAGCCCAAGGCTGATGCAGGAGGAGATGGCTTGGCTTACTGGTCATAAACAATAGAGTTTGCATGAGCCTGAGCTAAACTAGCTTGCTGCAGCTTTGATGAGGCTAATTAGATCTGTCTACCTGAACGCATCCATCTTCTGCTCATCAATACTCCCTTGCCTCACCTTCTCTAAATAATTTGCTCTTAATTATTCTATCATTCAGATTATTGCCAGTGAAATAATGAGATACCCCTGGTCAGGGACAGTGTAATAGATTTTTTGGGGGGTTATTATTTGGCTAAGAGAAAATTGGTTGGTATAAATCACAGATGTTCAAATTGCTGTTGTTTCCTCCTCTACAAAAAAAAAAGGAGTGCAAAAAACTTTGGGGGAAATCTATGTAAAGCAATTTGGCGTTTCTAACAGACTCTCAGCCTGTACTGTACACACAGAAATTTGTGTGTACAGTACAGAATTGTAATTTAAATACTAAA
>JAQFJB010000007.1:23036598-23049072 GCA_029874875.1 Naso minor
CGAACTAATCCCTTAAGGTCAATAAATACAGTAAAATTAATTGAGAGACAATGAATCCGAGGCAGCTGTGATGTGGAGGACTCCACCTCAAAACCAAAACCAATTGAATCAGTGTGTTTGTTTGAGACAAATATCTTAAAAGTCTTTTCCTGACAGCCACCAGGCAGATGATGACATGTGTTCATTGCATTGTAAATATTGATTTGAGAGCATCAGCCTACAGAGTTCTCTCATCACAACTTTGGCAGCTTAAATTAAAAAAAAAAAAAAGAAGAATTGTTGTACTCACATCTGATCCAGTCTGTGAACCAGCACTCTCCTTAATGCAGTTTTTAAAACAAGTTCTGCTGCAGTGACTAATAAGCGCTCTATCCATGGGAAAGACAGTGATGCTATGTCATTGGCTCCTCTGACAGAATAACCTGATGAAACTCCACGAGTCTCCAACCAAATCCTACTTATCAATCTACACTCTCTGAAAGGTCACAGGGTCGCCCCCCTTAGCACCCCTCCCCACCCAGCAGGTGTCTATCCCCTTTGACTGAAGATCATGAGTCAAGTGGCTGAAATTAGAATAACAAAGGGGAGCGGCTGCAGATTGGAGATGGCCGGGTTTCACAGGTGCTGCCGTGGCTAAATCCCGCCGATACAGCAGGGAGATTAGAAGAGTCAAAAGTGATCATGGGTAATTGGTTATCTCACCTCAAGCACCTCGCAGGGTCTTATCCCCCAGTAAGCCCCCTTATACTCTTAAGTGGACGGCTGCTTTGGTGGAAATGCATGGGAGGGAGTCTGAAAGTTTTGGAGGCTTTGAAAGGTTCATTTGAGAAACTGCAAGGAGTTGTGGCTTCTGCCTGGGCATGATGAAAGAGAAGGGATACAGTTATGACTGCTGGCATGCACACTCTCTCCCTCTCTCACACACACACCCTCATTTTGATCCACTCAGGGGCTTCATGTTAGTTTTCATTTTAAGCTCTCCTTCTACAATTGAGGACAGGCTCGGACTGGTAATCTGTGAAATCTGGCAAATGTCAGTTGGGCCGGTCCACCTGGTGGGCCGGACAGCCATCTCAAAGTGAAAAAAAAGTATGTGCTGGCTGCCGTGTCTCATTGCAGCCCATCTATTTAAGAATTCTCTGTTGCAACCAGCGGGCAGGTGGCCCTCAAAATGTGAAATAATATAGGCTAATAACAGAAATAAAAACCACTAGTCGCCTTCTTGTCTAGGCTATCTATCATTGCAGCCTGTGGCCTACATTTAAAAATTCTCTGTGCAGCCCACTTGATATTGGAACAGCCCATCTGAACATCTGAAAACGCAATTATCAAGCCGCATGTAGGCTAACACAACAGACTCACCAGCGACAACTGTCGATTTTAACGGATACAGGATCACCTTTCAAGACAACCTTGTCAATTATCTTCTTGTCAAACTCCACCAATCCATGAATTAATCCTTTTTTGTTGATAGTATAGCAAGTAAGTATAACATGTAGCCCCGCAAGAAAGTTTCTCTCTTTGACTCAGCCAGGGGCGCAGTCTTCATTGGCGCAGTAGTAAATGACTTCTAGAAGTAGGTCTAACTGAGGATGTCATCCAAATGAGACACATCCTTAACTCGTACAGGGAATCACAGATCTCTCCTTAAAAGCATGTTTGTCTTCACTATGTAACAGCTAAACACATTTCCTCTACTCTGTGTCCGAATGGGGGGGGTTGATGGGCCGATTCAAATGGAAATTTCTAGGGTCGAATTTTGTTCCCAGTCTGACCCTGATTGAGGACTACACACATTGGCTGTGTTCCAAATCGCACACTTCCATTAGTATACTGCAGTACGCTTACTGCGTGGTGCACTAATCTCAACAGGGTAGTGTTGTCCCAAATCGCAGACTGTTGTTTTTGGGCTAACCGGAAGTGACAACAGGTTTTGTTTTTTTTTAACCGCCTCTATTCCTTCTTCTACTTCTTTTTTAACAGCGAATTGCAACAGACAGTGGGTGACTTTCACCACTATTTGAAAGCTATTTTCACCCACTGTTCAGTTCATTTAACTTGTATTTAAGAATGTTCTACAGTAACAACAGCAAGAGATCACACATAAACCAAACGCACTCCACAATGTTAATGCTTTGATTAAATGTGCCGCTGTAGCTAGGAGCATGTTAGCTAGCTAGCGGATGCTAATGTTAGGTAGCACACTAAGAGTATCAAATCATTGCACACCTAACAAACATTACTGACTGCGACTATCTGACAACAGTGTATGTACACATCGTGGTGCTTATTGCAAAAACATGTATGACTTGCATCTGTACAACGCGGCAACATTCACAGTCACCAGGTCAATGGTGCAACAAAACACTTGGCTGTAATCCCCTGCCGCCATTTTGAAAGTTGAGAAGTTTGTGACGTAGCTTTCACTACGTCATCAATATGGCGTACACTGAGGGTGTGAAGTGTGACCATCAACGCCTGCCCCCAAAAATGGTTCGTTTTCTATTTAAACTTTTAGAACAAAATAGGCTACATTACCTCCCTGGTTGATGATATATGAATTCAGCATTTTAATTAGACTTTATTATCCTCTTTATTTTAGTGTTCCCTCGCAAACTACAAAATGATCCGACATGCTGTTGTTGTACCAACTGAGATTACAGAAAAGTTACATTTGGTCGTTTTAGATAGCTGAGATCTCTCCCCCAGTAAACAGAGCTCTGGACATGAGGGGACTTCTGCACCGAGCCAACTACTTAAAATCATTAGGATCTGAGTCCAGAAAGGTCTGATCAAATAACATTCCCACATACAGTGGAGGAGAGTTCCAGTGTGCTCCCTACATTTCCAGCATAAGTCATCACTTTGTAATTTCATCCTATACAGCCTGGATGGTGTGTAATAATACCTATGTAATATATTGTACTGTGTAACTTTACTCCTCGTCTCTCTCACATATTTACCACAGTCAGCCACAATTTTTGCCCATCTATCACATTCAATCTCCCCACCAAGGTCCCTCTGCCAGATTATCTTCAAGTGGTTAGAGTCATTGTTAAGAAAAGAGTTAGTCAATTTGTAAAACTGCGAGGCTTTCCTTTTTCTGCGTGGGAGTTTCATATAATCTATCACCACACTATCAGTACTATTATATGATTTTGAGGTAATACAACTTCTCATTTGTAAAAATTTCCAAAAGTTGTCCTTTCCTACTAGAGTAAATTTCTGTAACAGCTTATCATATGATAGAAACACCCCCTCTTCAAATAAATCATTAATGGTGCTTAAACCATTAGAGTGCCACTGTTTCCAGTAAATAGGTTTCTTTCCAATACATACATCAGGATTATACCACAATGATGAATAACTTTGGAGAGTGTGTCTAAGTTTGAACGATTTATGTACTCTGGTCCAAACATCCCTTGAATGTAGAAGTATTGGATTTGTAATATTAGTTATTTTTTGTGAGTATACTTGAATGGGTTGGAAAGGTGAACATATCTCCTTTTCTACCTCCATCCAGTCTGCTCCATTCTCTTCGCTGTGCCAGTGTTTTGCTATTTTGGCCATTTCAAAAGACAAACAATACAACCTGAGGTCTGGGAGGCCCAGCCCTCCCTCCTCTTTATGTGCACACAACTTCCTCATTTTAATTCGTGGTCTTTTCCCACCCCACAAAAAATGTTTCATTATATCATCCAGTTGTCTAAAGGTGGTGGACGGTATATTAATTGGCAGCATCATTGCCACATAGCTGAACTGTGGAACAACCAAGTTTTCCCCATTTATCAAGATTTGTTTTTATCTTCTGGAGTAAGGGGTTTAAGTTTAGCATCATTATTTTGTTTATGTCCTCAGAAAGTTTGATGCCAAGATATTTCATCCCCTCTCGTATCCATCTAAAATTAAACTTCTCCACCATAGATGAGGTGCATAACTTGGAGAGAGGCATTGCTTCAGATTTGCTACAGTTGATGGAGTAGCCGGAGAACTTCGAAAAGGATTGTATGGTGTCCATCAGATGTGGCAGAGAGCTTAAAGGCTCAGATACCACTGCCAAAATGTCATCGGCATATAATAATAATTTCTGTTCGTTTCCTCCTCCCCATACTCCTCTAATTCCAGGGTGTGCTCTAACAGATGCTGCCAGAATCTCTAAGAAGATGATAAACAATAACGGACTCAATGAGCATCCCTGTCTAGTTCCTCGGGTCAGATTAAAGAAGGGGGAGATTATTCCATTTGTCATCACTGCTGCTTTGGGTTCTTTATACAACATTTTTACCAATTTAATGAAATTAGAGTGGAAGCCAAAATGAGATAGGGTGGAGAACAGAAACTGCCACTCCACCCTATCGAAGGCTTTCTCTGCGTCCAAAGAAATTGCAGCTATAGGGACATTTTGGGATTGACTCAACCACATCAAGTGTAACAGAAGTCTGACATTATCAGTTGAAGTCCTATTTTTCATAAAGCCTACCTGGTTAGGGTGAATGATACTAGGCTGCCATCTTTTGTAGAATTTAGCGGTCGAGCCTCTGAGAGAATATTTAATTTTTTCTAGTGACAGGAAAGACATTAGATCGCTCAACCAAGATGTTGGAGCTGGAGGGCTGGGGCTTTTCCACTGTAGCAAAATTCGACATCCAAATGTGACCTTGTCAAGCTGGTCGGTATTGGGGGTACACCAAAAATGGCTATCAGTGGATCACGGTCCAATGTGATATTAAGGGCTTTACCTAGCGTTTCAAAAAAGTAAGACCAAAACTCAGTAAGTTTTGGACAAGAAAAACGTATGTGTATGGTCTGCCGGCGCCTGACCGCATTTGTCACACACATCACTCGTACCCGGAAAAAGTCTACTGAGCTTAGCTTTCGTGAAATGCAACCTGTGAAAGACCTTGAATTGAATTAGGTTCAGGCGGGGACAGGAGGAAGTAGAATTGACCCTGGTTAATGCCTCATCCCACCATTCATCTGACACGATTGACCCGAGCTCTCTTTCCCAGTCCCCCCTAACCCCTGCCAGAGAACCCAGACCAAAGGAAGATATGGAATTATATAAAATTGAAATCCTACCCTCCACCCTGGGGAGCGAGAGCATCTCAGTGAGAAGGGAACCCGGCAGGATCTACGGGTAAGGGTGAAAGTGCATTTGAGCGTAATTGCAAACCTGAAAGAACCGGAACATTTGAGACTGGGGTAAGTCATATTTAGCTTGTAGGTCTTTAAAAGTGAGAAATGAGCCTTCGAAATATAAATCCGAGAAATGGACCAGGCCTTTTCCCAAAAGGATTTTGGTAAGAATATGGGAAGACACTGGAAAAGAAACAGAAGTCTGGGCAGGATATTCATTTTAATAGAATTGATTCTGCCCATCAACGAGAGGGGGAGAGAGTCCCAGCGCTTCAAATCAGCTTTAATTTCCATAATCAGCTTTGTGAAATTGTTTTTATGAAGAGAGGGAAATGAGCTAGCAACATTAACACCTAAATAACAGAAACTATCATGGGCTAGTCGAAAAGGTAGTGTACCTGACGGAATTTGTTTGGCTGCTTCGTTAATAGGAAAACACTCGCTTTTGCCAATATTTAGTTTATAGCCCGAGAAGGACCCGAAGGTTGCCAAAATGTTTAAAATGTCGTCTATGCAATTAACCGGGTCTTTGACATACAACAAAAGATCATCGGCATAGAGAGAAACTCGATGCTCCAGTCCAGCTCTGCAAACACCAGTAAAAAGACAGGAAGATTTGAGAACAATGGAGAGAGGCTCCACTGCCAGGATGAGGAGCAGGGGTGACAACGGACAACCTTGACGCGTTCCTCTTGTTAAAGGAAAGTAGTCAGATCTTTGTGAGTTAGTTGTCACACAAGCAGTAGGGGCAGAATATAACAATTGTATCCAAGAAATAAATTTAGTCCCAAAACCGAATTTCCCCAAAACAAAAAACAAATAATCCCATTCAACCCGGTCGAAAGCTTTCTCCGCGTCCAGAGTTAAAACCATTTCAGCAACTTGAGTGACGTTGGGAGAAAGCACAATATTTAAAAGTCTTCTAATGTTAGAAGATAATTGTCGTCCTCTGACAAACCCTGTTTGGTTTTCTGAAATAATATCAGGTAGGCAGGGATCTAAGCGGCATGCTAGAACTTTAGCTAGAAGTTTAACATCTGCATTTAGCAGACTAATCGGCCTCCAACTGCTACATTCCTTTGGGTCCTTTTCTTTCTTAAGAATGAGAGAGATTGAAGCTTGATTTAGAGTTGGAGGTAGGAAACCTTGTTGCAACGAGTCATTGAACATATCTAGTAATAATGGGGCAAGTAAATGAGAAAACTTCTTGTAAAAGTCTACCGGAAAGCCGTCCGGACCCGGTGCTTTGCTGTTTTGCATTAGTTTAAGACAAGTCATAATTTCCTGTAACTGCAAGGGTTCGTCCAAATTATTGTTAATGTTAGGATCTATACAGGGGATATCTAAACTATCAATAAAATTTTCCATTGTTATCTTATTTGTGGGGGGTTCAGATTTATAAAGATTGGAATAAAAGGAGGCAAAAACTGAATTTATTTCTGTCGGGTCTGTAATTGCGCGATGGGAGGAGTCGAAAACTTGGGATATAAAGTGGGAAGCTGACTGGCGTTTGAGTTGTAGGGCTTTTTCACCGTATTCATAGTATGTCCCTTTAGTTCGTCTTAAGAGATATTCTGCCTTACTTGTAGTGAGCAAATCATATTCAGTTTGTAATTTGACTCTTCTTGCATATAAGTCTGGACTGGGAGAACTGGAGTATTCTCTATCTATGTCGAGGATTGCATCGATCAGCTCCTGCTGTTTTTGTTTATTTTTCCTGGCCAAATGTGTGCTGTATGAGATGATGTCCCCTCGGATTACAACTTTAAAAGTTTCCCAAAGCAGAGAGGGCGAAGTTGAGTCAGTTCTATTGGTCTTAAGAAAAATATTAATTCTTTTGGAAATAAAATCACAAAACTCGTCGTTAGCTAGGAGACCCGTGTTGAATCGCCATTGGCTCTTACTATTAGTGTTAGGTGAGAGTGATAAATCTAAAATGTGGGGGGCGTGATCAGAAATCACAATAGCAGAGTACTCAGTGGATTTTACAGCGGAGAGGAGGGACCGATCTACAAAAAAATAATCGATGCGAGAATAGGCTTGGTGGATTTTAGAAAAGTAAGAGAACTCTTTTGTAACTGGATGGAGGAAGCGCCAAGGGTCGATGCAACCCAACTGATTTATGAGGGAAGACAAGGTCTTTGACATAGAAGAGGGTGAGAATGTCTTAGGATGTGAACGGTCAAGCTTGGGGTCTATTACTAAATTCAGGTCACCACCTAAGATAAGATGGTGAGTGTCCAGGTTTGGAATATGAGAAAAAAGGGATGTCATGAAATTTGGGTTGTCCCAGTTAGGGGCATAAACGTTTACTAATACGACTGAGGACTGGTATAGCGTGCCACTTACTATCACAAAACGACCACCGGGGTCAGATATAATCTGTGCAGGGGAGAATTGAATACGTTTGTGAATTAAAATGGCTGTACCCTTGGATCTGCTGTTAAAAGCCGAATGAAATATTTGCCCAACCCATGATTTGCGCAGTCTATTATAATCACAGTTACGAAGTTGGGTCTCTTGGAGGAAAGCGATGTCAGTACTAAAGCCTTTTAGGTGTGAAAAAACCCTAGAACGCTTTACTGGGCCCCCAAGACCCCGAACATTCCAACTCACCAGCCTGACTGAGGACCCATCTGTTCTTCTCTGGGACAGATTTGGATTAACCATTGATCACGTCTCGGCGAATTGCATCCAGAGTGGAAAAAACCTTAATGATTAAAGCAGATGTAAAGTGGGCATCCCAATAGCACCCAGCGGAAGACAGAGAAAAAGAAAAGAAAAGACAGCACAACTAAACGAAACAAAACGAAACAAACAAAAAAAACCCGCAGAAAACAAACAATGAGTAACAGTAAACAACGCATTCCCCAAAAACAGAGACAGCCTAAACTCGTCATAGCAGAACATGACAAGTTGCAGGACTGAATTGTACACAACCGATTTACTATATAATGGATCATGCCTCCTAGCGGACAAAGGTTTACATCCTATGAAAATTTTAAATTGTTAACATTAGCTAGGAACATAGAGCAAACAAGGAAGAGATGAGTGTGCCAACCTAATCTTGGTAAAATGTACATGGGAAAGTTAAAGAAGAGCACGCTATTCTCTCTGAATCTTCCTTAAACTTCTTCCCATCTGAAAAGTACTCCAGGAGAATAATATGAAATGAGATTATGCACAGCCAACTCTGTAGTGAGAGTGTGACAAAAGAGAGGTATAATTATGCAAGGCTACTTGTGTGGGCCTCCAGCCAGTATGAAATAACAGAAAATACACCAAAAATAAAGTGACAGTAAAACAAAAGAATTGCGAGTAATACAGTCCGCACGCCTGTGTGACCGCATCATATCACGAGTGACATAAGAAGAGCCATGGATAATGAATGCTTATAAATAAAAGAAGCCACATGTACACCCGCGCACATGCCCCCTCCCCAAAACACACACACACGCACACCAAACTAGCCTAGCTTAAGCCTTAACCTTGTGTGTGAGACGTTTTCAAAACCAATGCCTCCCAGAAATAAACCTCGGTATTAGTTAAAAGTAGAAGGGAGAGGAGGAGTGGCAACAAACTAAAACTCACGGGTATATACACAAAAGACATGGCTTACTGGGAAAAAAAAAATAAAATAAAATAAAAAAAATAATAAAAAAATTACTGTCAATTTCAACTGGAGGTGAGATGAACTAGTAGCCTATAATAATATGAAATACCCCTTCTTAATCTGTTGAGACGTTCAGGCCGTGTCTGGAGTGAGACCGGTGCACACGCTTTAGAACAGAGAGAACCCCTTAAGAGTGTGTGATGTCCAGTGCTTTAATGTCAATGTCCCTTACTTGGGTCATATTTTTACGAGTCCTGGACACGCTCTCGGTAAAACAGCTCTGCTTGTTCTGGGGAATCAAAGATATGATTCACGCCGTTGAATGTGACGCGCAGCCGCGCAGGGTAGATCATGCCTAACCGTATCCCTCTCTTAAACAGCAAGGATTTCACCTGGTTGAAAGCGGCTCGTCTCTTTGCCACAACAGCGCTGAAATCCTTGTAAAACTTGATGCTGGGGCCGCGGTAGCTGATGTCGCGATGTTCCTTCGCCCACTGCAATACTCTCTCCTTATCGATGTAGCGATGGAAACGTACAATCACTGGCCGAGCTCCTTGATGAGGCTTGGGTCGGAGGCTGCGGTGGGCTCGGTCGAGTTCCAGGCGGGAGTCTGGTAGCGCATCTCCGGTTACCTCCTTGAATAAGTCCGCCATGAACTGTCTTGGTTTGTTGCCTTCAGTGTCCTCGGGCAAACCGACCACTCTCAGATTTTGACGTTTTGAACGACAGATCAGGTCTTCTACGGCCGTTTGAAGTGAAGTATTTTCCTCTGTAAGCGATGTTAGCTTGGACCGCAGCTCAGTAACTTCTTGCTCTAGGCTAGCGATGCTATCCGAGTGGGTCGATAAGGCTGTTTCCATCTCCGAAATGGTGGAAGTGTGCTTGGCCACGGTGCCGGTGATTGATTCAAGGGACGAGTGAATCGGGGCGAGGGCTTTGTTCAGCGAGGCGTTGAGCTCTGCTGCCATGCTTTTCCTGGATTTTTCCAACTCAATTACGAGCGCCTCTAGCGTGAGGGGAGAGGGTCCAGCACTGGTAGCCATCTTGCTAGCTGCGTCTCTGGAGTGAGGAGAGGTTTGCTGTACCCGTTTTTTCCCGGCTGCTTGTGTGGATTTGCTCATTCTCACTCAGAGTTAACGTACTAGTGATTAAAACAAACTGTCTCACTAAGAGTAGACTTAGAAGACGGACGTAATCAGAAAAAGTTACTGAAATAGTATGGAGGCACACACCACGCGTCTTCCCACTACATCGTTCAACCGGAAGTCAAAGAAGATTTGAGATCAGCGTAATTTAGCTTAGCTCAATTTAATGTAAAGCTTGTAAATAGGGTTAAACAGCTAGTGACCAGTAGCGAGGCAGTCAGTGCAGATTCTACAAATGTACTGCTCCATTCCATCATATGGTTCTGTGCTTTCAAACCTAAAATTTTCTACAGATTAGAGATGGAATTAATTAGTGTTTAATAGTCTTTACAGTGCTGGTGGGCTGATTTGTTACCTTTGAACAGAACCAGAACGGCTGTTTTCCCCATTTGACATCTTTGTGCTATGCTAAGCTAACCAGCTTTTGTTTCTTGCCAAATGTTTACCATAAACACTTGCAGCTCTTCATATCTTATTCTCAGAAAGACAGCAATAAGCGTATTTCTCAAAATGTTTAACTGTTTCTGTAATAAATTAAAGAAATATACTGACAACACCTTCTTGGAAAAAGAAATGTCATGCAGTCTTGAAACAGCCTCCAGGTTAGAGACATAAACATTCAGTCAAACAATAGACTGTAAGTTCTTTGACTAAAAGTCCCTTATTATAAAGTTAACTTGTATGCATTTAACAACAGGTAATTAGTCATTGACAGTGAGTCGATGAGGTCTCAAAGAGCAGGAGTACCAAATTAATCCAGATGCAAGTTAGACGATTGTTGCTTCCAAAGCCATTATCATCACCTCAGGTGATCAGTGCACCTCCAATATTTCTAATAATTAGCATGAAGTGACCCACAGACACACCACCTGTAACACTAAACACGTGCAATATGGAAAGAAGATTTGGAAGTGTTTTCAGTGAAATATGTGGAGAGGGATCAAAAAGTGGAGACAAGACCAAATTGTTTTTACTTGCATTTTAGTCAACTTAAGTCACTGAGAGCAGCTGGTTATTTATTTTATTCCACATTTCCTGTTCTTGTCCTCATGTTTGGGTTATGTAAATAAAATCCAATCACGGAGAAGTTGAACATGTAAGTTTTTATTTTGGCAGGGTCAGATGAGGTGAGGTGTAAGCATGGCCATAACTACAGAAGTGGTCATTTATATGGTAAATGTACAGCTACATGATGTTTTTATTACAGTGCTCTGAGTTAAATCTTTGCTTTATTTCTGGATGGGTCAGAAATTATTTTATGTTTATTTTGGCTAAGCCAAAGTACCATAAATCATTTGAAATACATCAATTTAAGCATCTTCCAATAGGCAACAAAATCCCTTGTTGAAATGTTTAAATGGTTGTAACAAAAGTTCATTAAAAATGGAAATCTTGCAGAGGATTAGTGGACAAGAGCTATTTGGCACTGGTGGGACTTCGATAAAAACCCTGCTGTTCAGGATCAACACACAAAATGGTGTCAATGCTGTTAATTGCCCCCAAGTCTCCGTCCCGCAGTGTGGCTCTCAGCTGCCTCTCAGCTCGCTCTGACTCATCTGCACATGGTGTTAATCAATGCCACTGAGATTTCCATAACAACGCAAACTCTGTAACCATGTTTGCAAAGAGGATTTTGCAATTGCTTCATTCCTTCGTTTACTGGCTGAATGTGTGCTGATACATATTTGCTGTAGCCTTAGAGGAGTGGTTGTTCAATCTTGTCAGTGAGGAACCTAAATTAACTGAATCCAGTGCGGTTTTGGGACCACAGTGAGAGAAAATATTCTCCTGTAAAGTGGGAAACGGGTAATCCACTTAATGTCCCTGTTAGCATGTTTTACAGGAGCATTTATGTAATTTTGGAAATGTACTTGTTTCTGTGTCTTAATCACTGTGGTATCTGAACAGCTTTTGAAGTCTGGATTTACTACTTTTATTACCTTGAAACTTAGGTGAGTGGGAATTCTTGTAAATCTGTATTAGGGGGGTGATTTAGATATTTAGATGAGATGAGTTTATACAGCTAATGGTCACTGATCTCGTTTGTATGAGTTGCAGGGGGGTGTTCTTTGGTATTTTTATTGCCTTGAAGTTACCTAACTCTTGACAGAATTTAAGTCAAGACAGCCTCAATGTCTGGAGAACACTTTGCAGAAGTCTGCTCTCCATGCTGCATATTATTTAAGGATCTGATTCATCACACCATGTTTTGTAATTATTCTAAACTTAGCAACTTGTGAGTTCAACAAGGAAAATTTCCCTTACATCACTCAGATCAGAGAGGGATAATCTATATCCGTTTCATTTCTGTGCACCCAGTGGGCCTACATGCACACTACTGGATCAAAAATGAGAAAAACAGAGGCACCCTGGTAGCTCAGTCGTTAGAGCGGGCGCACAATGAACAAAGACTGTGTCCTCACTGCAGCTGCCCAGGTTCTATTCCCCCCTAACCCTTCAGGGAAATGTAGTACAGAGACATGAAAAGACTGACAGCAAACAATAGGCTCGTTCGGCATGAGCCAGGCGGGCGCAGAACCGATCGCCGGCGACCAGCGCGCAATGCATGCCGGTTAGATT
>JAQFJB010000007.1:23148672-23161286 GCA_029874875.1 Naso minor
CTGTTTGACTGACATACTGTCGGTTAGAACATAGTTTACTGTAAAGATTACCATGTGATAGCTATTTCAATATTTTATGACGTGGCTCTGTGCTGGGGTGAGGGGTTATTGATGGAAAGAAAAGTGAAGAAAACAGGAGAAAAAGATTAGTGGAGGAAAGTGAGTACATAAAATTTAATGGAGTAAACATGTTAAAGAAGGAGAATGTGCAGGGGTGAGGTGAAAAGGTGAAGAGAAGGAAGAAGGACGAAGAAGAGGCGTAAAAAGTTAAGAGGGTAAGAAGAGTAACACAAGGAGAGGGAAGAGAGGAGCAGACAAGAGGAGGTATGGCTGACTGATTTGACCACTTGCCTCTTCAGCCCTCCTCCTTGCTCCAGTCCAAGTCCAGGAGGGACGGAGGGACAGTGGAGGGTATTTCGGTGGGTGGTTGGATGGAAGACAGGTGGATTCCGGCCCGAGGTCGCTTTCAGGGTTACGTGTCACATAAATCAATCTGACATGTTCACCCAGGCCTGCCTGCCTAAGCCTGGGCTTTCCAGTTAGCGCCAGGCCGGCTAGCTGTGCATCTGCCAGCAGCCACCCACTGCCTCAACTGCTGTAGCTGAACACAGTGTCGCAGACTTGTGGCTGTAGTAACAGAACTGTTGCTCATAATTCATACAAACACAAACATTAGTGCTGACTTTGATTAAACATAGGCAGTTATTGTTATTTTGCCCCAAAACCACCAAAATCCAGAGGCATGTTTTTTTTTTGTTTGTTTGTTTGTGTTTAATTCTCCCAGAATCTATCAGTCATATCTGGAAAATTTGTGATATACTTAATGCCAATATACAGCAGCCTATGTCCACATACATCAAATGTTAACATACACAAAAATAAAATGTCAGAATATGCCTTTGTGCCATATATTGATATGTGTGGACTCAATATTTGGCTAGAGTATTTTCAGATCTGTGGGATATCATCAGTCGTGGTCTTTGAGACATAATGTAACTGAATATGGTGAAAAGATATAACACTGGGTGATATTGACTTTGATATTCAACTGATATTAATTATATCTGGAGCATATCGAATGTAAATGGTGTGTCTGGGATAATACGGAGTCAGCATTTGTGTCATGGTCAAATTCAGTGTCCTGGCACATCATGTGTGTATCTCACTGTAGCCAAACAGGCCGATGCCTTTCAACATCCGCCAACGTAACAGCCCACAAACGGAAAACAAATCTGCAGTTTTTAATGTAATAATCACACAAACTGAATAAATTAACTACAAACTTAAAAGCAGTTGCCTACAAACATACTGCAATTTTCTGCAAAATTTCAGCGATGATGTTTCTGAATTGTTTAGGCGTTATTCCTACGACACAATGCATGCAGTTAAATTAGGCAAACATCACTTGTGGGTGTGGGCACTGGTGGAATGTGGCTAAGTACATTTTCTTTTGCACAATACTAATTCAAAGTATATTCTTAACTTGAATTTCTATTTTATGCTGCTTTATACCTCTACATTCCATCTTGGTAGAAAATGTGGCACTTTTTACTCCACCACATTTGTCTGACAGTTACTTGTTAGTTTGCAGATTACGATTTTTTACAGTTTTTCATACCTATGTATCGTTTATCCCATTATCCATATATCACCAAAGGTGTTGATTTTTAACGTGTCCCTTTATGTGCTGAAAAAAAATTCTCTTTCCTTCTTGGGCTAAATGAACTTTAAAAAAAAAAAAAAAAATCCTAGATTAGCTGAAAATTCATTGCAACAAATCTGAAAACAGACTTTTTGTCATAAGCTGACTTTTTAGAGATTGCCAGTCTTTCCGTGCGGGTGGGGCTCTCCCCTCCACAGCACACAGAACGGAGCAGAAAAGGAGAGACAACTGGAGTAAAGATATCGGTAGTTGAGCTGACAACACCCCTTTGCGTTACTAGTGCACCAGAAGCCTTCCAACAAAAGCAGTTATTCAATGTAAAACCAAAAATGTACAGATGTCCTGGCCAAAATATATGCGTTTTCTAAAAGCACCCAATGTGAATGTGGCCTCGGCGGTTCATCAGAACAGATGGACAGTGAAACAGGGCTGCAGCCTAGCAGCTACACGCACATAAACTCATTTACTAACCTGTTTCAAACTCAGGGCTAACTCACCTTTTCATGAGAGAACCATTGCATGAAACATAAAATCAGACAGTTTAGCCAGCGGGCACTTAGTTTAACCGCTTTATTTTACTACTATGTAGGCTACGTGTTGGAGCTCAAGTCTTACGAGAGCCATCCTGTGGCGCTCAGAGGATACCGCACTGCAGGACCACACAGTGTTGGAAGAAAGATATTCAGATTTTTTTCATTTAATTTATTTCTGAAGTCAGAAATACAGCACATTAATTTGGAACAGTGAACAGACTGTTTAACTGGAACTACTTGAGGAGATCCGTATGTGTCCGTATATCAAAAGTTAACTGGCACCCTCAAGCCAATCAGAATTTAGTATCACTAAGAACATGGTATAAATGGTAAACCATAAACTGTTGTCACCATGCTGCAAAATAATGTTCCTTATTTTATTGAAGCTAATGGGCAGACTTGCCTAAAATCTCTGTATTATCCTAACTCTTGCCTGAATGGCACTACTACACAACTACTAATTTAGTAATATAAATTAGTAATTAATAATCAAGGCCATGCAGCTTGTGACATTAGTATGTTTTCTGTTTGCGGTTTCCCTATTCTACCATTAGATGCTGCGCGTAGGCATGATCAGAGCTGCGTGTATATTTACACACATTCCCAAGTACAAGTTGATAAATGTCACACTTTGCCCAAAAATGAGCGTACGCAGCCATTGCACACACATCTGTGCTTACACACTGTTGATAAATGAGGCCCCAGGTGAGAGAAACTTCAACAACAGGTGAGTCAGCACGTTAGCACAGGGCAGGTGAAAACAAAGAAGTCCGTTAAACAGTTCAGGGGAAGCTCACACAGCAGTCACAAACAGGTAATCCAACAGGCAATAAACTCACACAAACATGGAGGCAGGAGGACGCGAAACAGCCGCTGACAGAAATCACAAGAAGCAGAGATGAAACTTGTAGTAAGAAACAGAAGGCTAATGATAACTGATGATTCAATGAGAGGAATGAGTGAAAAACAGACAGGCCCAACAACAAGAAATCAGTCCAAGGTAGAGTGCTGACAGGTCTTGCATGACTGCGAAACGACAAACTGGCAAGGGCAGACTGAAGAACAGAGGCTTACGTATGTTGTATGTTGAGACCAGGTGTGAGACAATTAATCAGTGATGAGCAGAGCAGAGCTGCAGGTGTGTGTGATTGCTCCTGAGAGAGTGAGGCAGAGTGAGAGAGCTGCGTTACAGGCTGCAAACAGTGAACAGGCTGAGTTCAAAATACACGGTGACAAGAGCGCGAGACTGAAAGAGAAAGCATGTCACACGCCAGAAGCGTGAGAGTTGGCAACCCTGATGTAGACTAATAAACATGAATTTCTTCATACTAAAATGGCTCCAAACTAAATTGACAGGCTGGTTATATGCATTTTTTTAACAGACAGAACAAAACAGTGAATGATATTTTTGTCTTTCTTGACTCTCACAGTGATTTTTAAATAATTTCCTTTTAAAGTTTCTCTTTTTCTCAGCATCGGACTCTGTTAACCACATGGGTCGCACTCTTGTGCAGCAGCTCTCCTCCGCGTCACTCACACTGAGCGACCGTGGTGAGCATGATGAGGCAACATTACAGAAGAAAAAACGTGATTAATTTGTTAGGTTTTATTGTTTAGATTTACAAAGGTTGCAGAAAAGTTTACAGAGCAAGTTCTGTCTTTTCCTCTTCTTTCCTTCAAAATAATGACAAATTAATATCTGCATTCTTATTGGCTTTTTATTTGTTTCCCATGTTGAAGTTCTCTCTGATGCCCTTTTCTGTTTTCCTCACAAATTAATTATTTTCCCTTACTACTCATAGGAGTTGATAAAAGCGCCTTAAATCCTTCGAAACTGTTTTCTTCCAAGTGTCTAAAAAATTATTGCCCCTGTTAAATTAATAATCACTGCCAAAAAAAACTATTAATATCTTCACTCCTTCAAAGTTGTTCTGTCACCTGGGATTGTACAGAGGGAAATAAAAAGCCAAGATTGTCGAGAAAAGGGAAAGAAACAGTTGAGTTCAAATTTAATTGCCATCTTGAACTTGTCTGTTAAGGATTAGTGGTTAATTGTAATTTGCATGAAATGTCCCCGGCCACTGCCACAGGATTGCTGTAAGTTGTCTGTCAGCTGATGATAAAATACTCACTGCTCCTGCTTTCATAATTGGCAGCAGAAGAAGAAGAATCAGAGCCTCAGATTACTGTTCACAGAAGAAGCTAGGAAGAGGATGGCAGAAGTGGAGTTTTGTTGTCTTGAACAGGTTTGACACTTCATAACAAAGCTTACTTTATAGAGTCTTTGCTGCTGTTTGCCAGTTTGCCACGCCCTCCATTACTGTTGAGTCATGACCACAACCGAGACCAGAGTACGCTAAGACCGAGAATTCTGTTGTGAAGGTTGCCAAACTTCATTACAGACGGACTGACGGACATCTATGATTCAAAACAGCGACACTGCTTCTCTCCATGTCATCTCAACGAATGTGCTTCCACTTGAGTGAAAGGTGGCAGCCGTCATTGGTGACAGAAAAATCAAACCACAAATGACTTACGTTATCGACTCCTTTTGAAGAAGAAAGTTGTACATTTAATCATGGTAGCTATGGTAACAACTAAATCTGATGTGGTTTTGACTGATCTCAATTGAAAATCAAGAGTTTGCTATGTCCAAGACGGAGACAAGATCAAGTCAAAATGCATTTGATTCTAAGATGAAACTGAGACCGTCAAAAAGAGGTCTTGAGACCAAACTACGACAATACCCTCCATTTTGTCCTTTAGAGGGCAGTGAGTCAGAAAAATGGATCAATAAACAGTTTGTCTGTGGAGAGATCTTGTTCAGTACAGCATGATGTACGTAAGTGTGTTATATGTAAATACTATATGTAGCACTTACTATACAACTATTGATATTTGCATATTTTTAGCCAATTACAACATATTACTTGTGTCTTGTGTGGTGTAAAAGACAATAAACCTGCTGTCATTTGTCAGTGAACTGTGTCAGAGCAGCAGAGTCTACAGGTTTTACCTCTGTCCCGTCTGACCTGTTCTCAAGAATGTAGGACCTGCCCCACTGCTCCTGACCAGCTAAAGGTTACCCTCACATCTAGTTGGGTGGAATCTTGGCTTTACCTTGCACCGCCAACAGACACCCTGCAGACATCACAACCGGAGAACCAGAAAGTATCCATCTGCTACTGTCACCAAAAAGCAGAATGCAGCTTGGGTGAACCAAAAAGGCCTTCAACAGCCCACCCGCTCTATTAGCAAAAGTCAGCAGAGGCAGCAAAGCTGTCTTAAATGACAACGCCTTCAGAGATGAGGCACAGGGATTCTTTAACAAAGTGTTGAGTGTCCATGTTCGTTCCCATTGAGGGGGGGAGCACGCATGATTTGATGTTGTCTCCTCACCCCTTGCGATAAATGCTTAACAATGTCATAGGTGAGGAATTGTCTCAAACTCTACCTTCAGAAGCAGATTTGGAAAGAAATGTGTCAATTTTCCATTAAAAGCCCCACACATCACCTACTGCTCTTTCCAGTCAAGTCCCTCTTTACTTCCCAGGGCATGTTTGAATACAGAGGGCCATGTTTTGACCATCTATGGCACATAATCTAAAGCGCCCGGTGCAATATTCTTCATTTGCCTGTACCCCTTGTTTTGGAATGCTCTTGATTGGATCGTGGCCCTTCAAAGCACATCTGTAAGGGGTAGGGTTTGAAATCTTTACCTACGAAATGGGACACCCCTTGTTACATAACCAAGATTTCTTTCATATATTTATCTTCTTTGATATTTAAAATTTATTTTGCATAATTTTTATGTTCATTCTTACAACACTGAAATGAAATGATATTGCACTGACGTCTGCCAAACACCAGTTTCATTCTCATCTTGAATAGAACAAACAACACAGATTTCCATTCAAACAGTGGTGTGGGGCTCAGGTAGAGGGACATGTGAAGCTGCAGTAAGAGAGAAAATTCTAAATGACTTTGGCCAGAGTGTTGGTCTGAAACTAGTAAAAAAATGGACAGGGAAGTGATTATGATTAATCCAGAACACAGACAAGAATCGACACCCAGAGAAGGAAATGGGAGACAGTGGATTTTGGGTTTAATCAGTTATCATAAGAGTTAGGGTTTCCATGAACGATAAAAGGCACCACACTGATAAAAACACGATATTCTTTGCAGAGGAAAGTAGGTAAGCATTACTTTGTCGTCAAGCCGATCCTGCTCAATGGCAGATATAAGTATGAGTGACATGGTCAGCAGCCCAGGGCGGCGCCTTGACGGGGGCAACACAAACGCATACAACAAAATAAAAAGAATTCTGTGCGAACATTTGTATTTATCACTCATTTGCACATGACTTCAATGATTTGTCTTGAGGGCTGAAGTTGGCGCCCTCACTCCAGTTTGTGAACTAGGCAGGCTTCAGCTGGCTGGGAAGGTCTCACACTCAGAGAAGGGAGATGGGGAGGGCGGCGAGGGGGAATGCCTACCTGACTTCAGATTGCCCCACTTAGCGGCAGAGAAAGGGACAATCTATATATAGTCAACGGTCAAATACCTTTCTTTCAATTTTTGTACAGAAGACTATTAACCGACTGCAATTAGTACAATTGCTCGTACCTCAAAATGCAATTTCTAATCATTCACACAATACATAGTTTTGCAGAGAATTTTTTCCTCAGTTGTATGAAACTGTTCACAATTATTTTTAAACAGCCTGTGTGCCTGAGGGGAATTGGTTTAGTCTTACCTGTAGCTGACAGTATTGGAGGACGGGTATTGCACTGGTCCTGGAGGGCAAAATTAACTCTGAATTTTAGAAACTAGAAATTTTCATTATTGATTATATAGAGGGCTGGAGAGCCCCAGTTATAATCTGTGTGTGTGTGTGTGAGACTGTCCAAAAACAACAATTTAATTAGTCACTTAGTGTAAGCAGCTTGAGGTCGTTCTTCACTTGTAGCCACAATAATAAACAATGTGCATACACTATTCTTCTTTGGAAGATGTTCCTTTTTACTGCAGTGTGTTGGATTTTACAACATTATATTTTACTATTCATAAAGTCTTGCTTAAAGTAGCTGAGGGGGGGGGCGCGCCCAGGGCACCATATCGGCTAAAACCACCACTGATCCTGCATTAAAGGCAAAATTTCAGAGACTTTGGCTTAGCAGGCCAATCACATTTCTCATTTTTACTCCTACCCCTTGCCCCTTGTGCTTGAGTTACACGGGGCAGTGGTTGAAATCTATCCCTACAAAATGGAACGCCCCTTCAAAAATGCGATACGTCATCAATAGTCTCCATTGGCTTTTACATAAGCAGATGCATTTTTGCTGGAGCTGTACAACACGTCTTTATGCACCTCCAGATGATGTTGTGAACATGGACACAATGTTGTTAAGTTTTCCAATTAGTGTAGAACTTCCACAACTGATACAGAGCAGAAATTATATCGGCCGTTGTTAATGGCAGAAGAAATGGCAAGCCCCCCTTCCTCCTGACGTCCCCCACTTTGGCTGTGTGTGGAAACGGAACGGTGCAACACAACTTCACATACTACAGCATGATGTTATGATCCCAGACACAATGTCATTAAGTTTTCCAACGTGTCTGAGACTTCCACAGCTGATACAGTGCAGCAATAATGGTTTTATCAGCCATCCTTAATGACAGAAAATGGAAAGTCTCCCCCTCCTCTGAACAGGCTAAGATAAGCGGGCTATGTGTATTCCCTTCACCCGTGCGAATGATGGCATTGAACAATAATTGTGATCTAGAAGAGTATACAGTGGTTGTAAGTTTTAAATCTTTGTTGACGGAGAAAATATTTGATTTTTTGAGTTTCTTCAGTTGCCTTTTTTTTTGCTTCTGCCACAATCACACTAGTGATTTGCAATGAAAGTCTGGTACCCCTCTGTTTGATGTGTGCCCCTGAAAAGTCGTTTGAAGGACCATTTAGCCCCAACACTGCCCAACCCCTCTTTCTCAACACTCCTACGCCGAAACTTAACTGAGGGGGCTAGGTGGTAAGGTGAAACCATTTCACCCCTTGGTTTCTCTGGCGCCAGTGGTCCCAACCAGGACAAAATGAACTGTTCAATGACTGATCGGGTAGAGGGATTACTTTACCAAGAGACGTGTGAGATGACTTATAACCTTCAGTGCATTCACAGTTTATGAAGAAAAGTCTCCAGTGGTAAGGCAAGAAAAATAAATTGACAGTTGTACATCCATACACTTTCTTGAAGTTTTGGCTAATAAAAGTGTTACCATGATGGGTTCGCCAGGTTCTGCACCCTTTATGACTACAACTAAAGCCAATTCCTGCACTCTAGCTGCCAACCAGTCCTGAACTTAAGCTGCTGGGCAGCAAATCAATGTTCAGTGTCCTCATGTCAGCCTCTCATCTTGTTAAGGTTTGCCTGCCATTTACATTGAGGCCCTCCAGAATCCATCACTATAAACCTTATCACAATTCTCAGTCTTTTGCCAGGATCACCTGGTCCATGTGCTGATCAATGCTGATACTCAGTCCTTCCACACCAACCTCTATGCAATGTCCGATGTCCTGGGGTGGAGGGGCAGTTAACCAGTATTGTGATATCCAGATATAAAAGCTATGGGGAATACAGTGTTGCAAATAATGAACTTTAATAAATATTTGTAACTGGAGCTATAAATTGCAAACATAACAGACAATACCACTTGAACTGGATCTTTTGATATCTGTTAACACAAAAGAACTGTATTCATTGTTGTGCTGTTTTTGTTCAGCTGGAGATTATGAGATGACTCGGGCAACATTACCATCAAAGATGGTTCACCTAGAATGCAAAAGTCGGCAACTTTGGCCAATTCACATTTCTCCCTTGTGTCCAGAGCATCTGAAAATATGGCATTCACCAGACTTTGTGGAACTGTACCCAAATGCTGATGGTGGACAGTCAAAGATAATGATGATCTGATCATTTAGGCCTTTTCTTGCAGATGGTTAGGTAACACTTCAAAGGCTCTAAAGAGTGGGTGTCTAGGGTCAGAGATCATTTTCTTTGCTTTGTGAAGAGACCTGGGTCCACATAAGTCTTTTTAGGCTGGTCAGATTAATGCCCAGCAATTTGCTGGTAGTAGTTAGAGTTTTCCTCATGATGTTTTCCTGACCTTCAGTACCCTGATTTCCTCCCTGCACTCCTCTTACATCTTCTTTCCCTTCCCATTCTCTGTCTCATTTCCAAACCATTACACTGTTCTGCTCAGCTGAAGCACATCCATATAGTCTTAAAGGGCTGGTTAAACTTAATCATTAGGCTAACAAGCTCCTAACCCCCCAAATGATCATCTGCAGCATTAGAGGGATTTGTTCTGGAGGGTGAGCCAGTAACTGTAATGAGAGCCACAGAAGACACAGAGAGAGGAGAGAACATTTTGCTATTTGCCTCAAACCAAAATTAACCGAGTACCAGCGTTATGATGTTTAATCACTCTGAGGTCACCAAAAGACGTAAACAACTAACACTTAGACCTGTCAGTGAAGGTAAACAAACTTAAGCTAGTCTTATAATTTTGTTGAATTTTTATGAAAGTAATTTATGGATTACTGTTTCTGAGTAACAAACAGCTTTTCATATTAGCAACATCAGTATCTGATCTAATCAAACTACTCAGTAATGATGATTTGTCGATTTTTAAATTCACTGCAATTCTTCTTCAATTCAAAAACCAGTCAAAGCTGTTTTGTTTGTCATCGTTATTCTACATCAACAAACGTAGTCATATAAATCAGCAGTCAATAAAGTCAGTCTTTTAGAAAGTTATTTTAATGAAATAATGTACCTCAGTATAATTTATAATAAATGTGTATTTGAATGATCATTTGAAGGCCAGGTTTTCAGTCTGATTTGATGGTACCAATAGTTAGTATTTTTTTAAGGCTGTTACCAAAGATTTCTTAAATGTTGTCATGCATGTCACATGAACCATTTCTAGCAGCAGCAGGCAGCCACTATACACAACCTGCACAGCACCATTCAGACGACAGATACAATAAGGGACTTGCTGGGAAATAAAGCGGGGCATTAAGTAGCAAAGAGTCTGATATAAATTGTGGGACTTTGTGGAGAGCAAAAACAGAGCTAAATGGAGAGTAGCTGTTACCACATTTTAATTCCATACAATATTTAGTCATGAGGAAATTTTATTTTAAATTTTTATCCTTATTATTGTAACAATTAAGCTAAAGAGGCCATATTAAACTTGTTTTCGGGACTTTGTTTTTGATTTTGGAATTCCATAGAGCAACTACACACAACTGACCGAACATTAAAGTCTGCAGACTTTGGAAAACTGTGACTCGCGCAGCTCTGGCCACATGTAGACGATAGCAGCCCTGCTGAAAACAATAAAGCCCTTTGTGTCTTTAAAAAAAACGCATGTTTATATGAACAACCAAAAGTGCTGTAGTATGCATGCCAGGCTGCTAGTTGCCAGTGTAACTTTGTAATGACATACCACAGGGGTTCAGGTTAAGGTTCAGGTTACTTGTTTTGTACCCACAGGTAAACTTGTTGTGCAGTTAACAAGTGTGGAAGTCATCCATGACACACAGTTTCAGACACCACAGACAACAAACAGTGAGACAATAGATAAAACAGTTAAAGTGCTCCAGTGCTAATCAAGATGCTAAAATGTCGAATAACATTCAGTAAAAACATTTAACACTGAAGAACATAAAAAACATTTAAAAAAAAGTAAAAACTAAGTAAAACATTCTGAAAGCTAATGAACCGACAAATAATAAATACACAGATACAGGCTCCAGAAGGATTGTGCAGTTTTTCTTACAGCTTGTTCATCAGTGTGATTGCAGCTCGAACAAAGCTGTTTTTATAATGTTTGGTTTTACACCTTGGGACTAAAAATCTCTCTTAAGAAGGAAGAAGCTGAAACTTCTTGTACAAAAGCTGCAGGCTGTCATTTAAATGGAATCGACTAGCCGCTGTACCTGTGGACAGGGACGCCGGGTTCAGCTGGGATTCACCGATGAGCTCACTGGAAAATTTCACAACTTGATTGAGTGAGTTCCTGTTCTTAACAGAAAGACCTCTAAACCATGACTCCAAGGAGAAAATGTTGCCGAGTTGTTTTACATACTGTTGCTGGTAAGCCCAAACCAGAGCCACAAATCACAGAAAATCAGCCCTAGTTTGACTTGAAAATGATGCTACGAAAACTCGAAGCTGCCTCAACAGATGCACTGTGGTGTGTTCGGAGTTTGGTAGTGGCCGTAGCATAAGCTTAGTCACCAATTTCATAGGGTTTCCGTTTTACACAGCCTAAAAGAAGGTTGCATTTTCAAAAGATTACATTCTGGAATCCAGTTTTAAAAGTTTGCAGTTTCAGGGGGGCCAGCACGCCACTGATATATCAAAAGAAAGGCCGAACTGCAACAAAAGTTTACAGTTTGATGCAAAAAATTGTGCTATGTAAACGGCCTCTCTTCGTCCTCTCAAAATGGTCTGTGTAGCTTCCTCCTCCCCATTTCCCTCCTCTGTGCCTTCCTCTTGCTGAATCCACACCACTGTACTCATAATCCCTTTCTTCTGATTAAAGACACAAAATAAACACAGGACACTGAGTTGTTCACGCTGCATGCTTGCGCTTCTGACTCTTCAACACGACCAAGTGTCATCGGAAGAATGCTGTGGTTTAGCAGCAGTTTAACCTTTAATCCAGCCCGTACTGCACGGCAGTGCAGTATCATAACTTCCTGATGTTGAGGAAGGAACGTGAATAAAGGCACACAGAGGTATTTTGCTTTTGTAAGCCAGGAAACATAAATGCTATCAACGTCTGTCTGGTGCTTGCCTTTTTAGGAAAGCTAAACAAAGGTAACTTTTCTTCATTCACCTGAAAAAACACTTTATTGGAGCCATATCAAACAACAACAGACACAGCAGTGTGTGCACAGAGCATACATGTGACCAGCTCAACATCACGCAGAACGACACGCCCACTTCATGCCCCATTTTGGGCGAAAACAAAGGGATCTGGACACTGGCGCCAGATTCAAAAACCAAGCAGACTCATGCCTAAAAGCTGCTGTGTTGTGTACATCACATAACAAAAAAATCCCAGAGTTACAATTTTCTTTTGTCTAGTTTGTCATAAAAAAGCACCCTTTACAGCACTTATTAGACAGATGAACACAAATAAGGCTTAATGTAATACATGCAGGCCACTATAATACTATAGTAGCTCCTATGATAGTGGTCAGCATGTATTACATTATGTCATATTTGTGTTAATCTGCATTTTTGAGGCATTGAACTTTTTTGTAATATACAGTGGCTTCCCTCTTCATTTTTTGGATATTTCGGATGAAATTGTTACCGCCGTCTTTATTCATAGTATTC
>JAQFJB010000007.1:23269881-23280494 GCA_029874875.1 Naso minor
GGCTACTCGTCCATATGTGCAGTGTAAGCTCCGTGGCAGCTCTACTCTCCAGCCAAACTACACTACATATCACATGACCACTTGACGTCACCTGTTCATTCAAAGAATGTGCCCTCTTTCTGTTATCTGGTCTGTGGAATTAGCAAGCCATTGTTTTACTTTGATGTATGCAGTCAATAGGTCCCAGGCATTGTGACATAACACACTGATGATAAACTCTGTCACTTCGGGCTCTGTACGCAGTGTTTTGATGTCACGTTAATCTTGCTCCAGGAAGATAACGTCAGTCTTACAAACTTGTCCGATGATGACAGAAACAAATTGCCAGGATAATCCAAACTTCCTGAGGGTTTTCCCGAGTCTTCCCTCATCACTTAAGTAACATTATTAGGCTACAATGTGCAGGTCACTTTTGTGGAAACATCCACGAGCGCCCACATTGCTGTCATTTCCTCCACATGCAGACAAAGTTTATCGTTCAGGTCAATCAGGACCAATCTGGACCGACGTGTTAAAGTTTGCTTGCCATTCCTCTAGAACCACAGCTTTGTCAATACCAATCAATGTAGGGCTGATAGTGTCACCGAGCACAGGAACTGATGTGGTTCGCTGAATGATACAGTATCTTTCCTCCTGCGCACGTAAGCAGTAGTAGTACGATGATAAAAAGCAGAATTTAGCTGCATAACAACTGTTAGCACAGACAACAAGGTCAGCAATGCCTGTAATTTGTTATCCATGTCGAAATACTACTGGCTGGCTGAGGCTCACAGTGATTCATGCAGGTTTGTTGTCTTCCATAAAATAGTCACATGACTGCAGTGAAGACCAATCACAAAGGGTGTCCATGTCGGTGTCTCCAAACTTCTCAATCTGTGCCTGTCCACAATGAAATGTCATGCCGGAGTCTTCAAAATAATAAAGGCATGTCGTCTCTGAACTGCTCCGTCTTTGAGCCGCTAGGCGTCGGGTTAGTGAGGATACAAGCTCAAATGTAGCAATACTGCTGCAGTGTAGATGTAGCCAGAGTCTTTGAAAGATAGATAGAGTTCACAGTGCTGTGAATCATGCCAAGCTGCACTAAAGGAGTCCAAAATAAAAAAATAAAGACCTGAAAATGAGCACAATATGTCCTCTTCAAGGAAAACATCTTTTGTATACTGCAGCTTTAAATGATCATATTTTACCAAAGATTTTTGTACATGTGAAAAGAAAAAATAATAAAGAAGAAAGTGCCCAAAAACTACACAATGGCAAAACTATGCCCTGCGTAACATATTGATGTAATAGCACAGAGACTCTGTCCTTTGAACAAGATGGCAACTGTGTGCATCTTCACACAACACAGTCAACTCCATCCTATTACACAATCATCCCTTCCGTTGTTACCCTTCAATACAAAAGCACCATATCTACACACAATGTGTGTGTTTCACTATAATGAACTGAGCCCACTCAGAGAAATGGCAAAATTTTCGTACGTTTGGCCTTTTTGGCATTATTGATCGCACATTGTACAGAGGGCAAAATTATCGTACAAATACGATAGTCATCGTACATCTGGCAACACTGAACCTCATCAACATAACAACTAAAACCCTTACTTCAGGTCTAGCATCTTCTCCTGTGGATCTGACAGGAGGTACAACATAGACAACCTGAAGAGCTGAAATGCATAACAAGAGGGAGCACAACTTTACTTGCATTTGCAGCACAGCTTTAATTAACCTTTTCTGACGTTATTTTTTCATTTATGACTTTTTAAAATGTTTACTTTTTAGAGCAATTTTAACTGTTTATTTGAGTTGATTAGTGTCTGGGATTTTTTGCTTGGCTATAGTTGTTCATTGAGGTCTCTACCTCGATTTATTTCCATTTTTTAAAAAATAGGCTAAAATAATTGAATAAAGACGTTTGCACACCTGTTGGTCGACAGGAGTTGACCGAAGCTGAAAAAGCAAACAACAACTCCCACAGGCTGTTTGCCTCACTTGCGATCCAGAACTTGAGTAACAAAGTTTTGGTGCAAAGACCTTCATCAGGTTCATCATCTTCAAGATGATGAACCTGATGAAGGTCTTTGTATCAAAACCTTTAAAAAAAAAAAACCTAAACAAATATATCAAGATCATATTTATTTGTTTATTCATTTTCATGGGTAAGTATGGACTGTGAGTCAAGTTTATGTGTTTCTACAGGCGTTAGTAAATGTGTAATCATGTGTGTGTGTTTGTGTGTTTGTCCTGTGGCCAGCAGGACCAGATTTTGAACTGTGACCCTCTCTGTAGGTCTGGACCCGGATTAGAGGCCTAATCTCTCAGCTGTCACTTTACACACTGCTGCACACATCTATACAGGCTCTGGCAGCCAGGGCACACAAACATGCACACACACACACACACACACACACACACACACACGCACACACACAATTCACTCGGACTATAGCATCTAAAAAATATCCTACAATACAAACATTTATTTATTTATTTTTATGGTACATTTGTTCTCTACACATTTCGAGAAATGTCACACACACCCACACACACACACACACACATGCACGCACACACAGACTTGTATTATTTTATTTAACTTACACACACTGAACACATTAACACACTTTCAACCTGCAAATGATTCAAATTTTTATTAAAAAATGAGCAAAAAATTGCAGCAGCTTTGGCTGTTGAGGTCTGATCTCTCTGATCTTCATTAACTGATATGAAGATAAATGCAGTGAAGGGGAATGGTTGAATGGGATAAAGGTGGAGTCACATGAACCAACCATGCATAAATATACACACTGTCTGGACGAGTATACACATATTATAAATGCACTTGGCATGGACAAACACAACACTCAGTGGGGGGTTGAGTACTGTTTATTGATCAAATGGACAGACACACACAGTTATGTGCAATAGATTAGACTGGATCGATTTTATTTGACATGGACATCACAATTACACTGGACGAGCCCGATGTATTGAGTGTTTTAGCACACATACTACATAGGTGCCAAGATAAACATATACATAAAATTGTTTTCATTTAATTATTTTCTCAGTTTATTGTTAGATTAAAAAGAAATCACAATAACATGTTGTGTTTTTTTATTGTAGTACAAGACCAGATGTCATGGTGAAACAATCTCTGTTTCTGACTTTTTGCTGGGGCAAGAAATCCAAACACTGAATACAGCCTTTCATCTCCTCTCAGCTGGGAGCAGAGAAAGAACCAAATGGACGCAGTATGCTGCCCACTCTTCCTGACAGCAACTTGTTCCTCCAACATTTTCAGCCATTTCCTGGATCTCTTTGATATTTTAGGGTCTCCCAAACATACCTCCTTCTTCCACACATCACTTTTCTTGTCCCATCCATTTTACCTCTGCCGAGCGCACCGCCACCTCCCCTCCTTCCCTCCCGGCGGGGGTCCCAGCTGAGGATCATTGTCTTCGATCGGAGGGGCCTCTGATTGCAGGATTGGGCGCTTGCAGTGGAGTCGCCCGGATCAATCCCACCGATTCTAACATTTGGTTCCCGCTGTGCCTGATGACAATGTTGGCATTCCACATGCAGCCCAACAAGCTTGATCAAATCTGCAGCATCGATAGTTAGGGATAGAAGGGCGGCCAGGGCCTGACAACACGGACACCTGTGTGCCACAGTACAGCACAAAATACACAACACACAATACAAAATATCTTTCCAAACCATTATTAAAGATGTGATAAAGTTCCATAATGAAGTGATGTGGTGATAATGATGTTTCTAACCATGGCGCACACACACTGGAATTTGAAAAAAAAAAAAAAAGGGTCTTGAAACTTGACAGGTGTTTGTAAAATCTGCCGTGGTGAGGACACACAACTCTGTTTTCAACAATGGCTCCTTCATGTTAGAAAAGTACAGGAGTGTTACAAAATCTTTACTGCAATAATTGCAGGAGGCTGCTGTGTTCTCGTTTTCATGCTCAAGTTCACTCGCCATCAGTCAGTCTATCACAGTTACAGCCTGTAGCCTGAGGACATGCATGTATGATGGTTCCTATCTAACATCAATTTAAAACAATCTATTTGTCTTTATCTGAGGGTGGGGAGGTGGAACTATCCAAAATTAGAAGAGCAAATTTCCACACACTTCATTACTGCGTGCTTTTCTGTTGTCCTGAGGTAATAGCAGCCACAACAGCCTCATCTGATCATTTAATTTCCAGCAAGGATGCTGGAAATTCTCTAATTTGCAAAAAAAACCCAAGACGTTTTCTTGAGGTGGTTTGTGAAAAGGAGTCAATGTGCAAATTGGGATATGGAAACAAATCTGTTGAAAAAGTTTTGACGTAACGAACACTGAACTCACGTGACAGCTGTTCACGCTGACATCTTTCTTTTCATCTGTCATCTTTCCGTTTTCCCGTAACCCGCAGCAACATGGCTGCTAGCAACAACGACAGATACTGACAAGGAAACCAAAAATTAAAAGTAATTCCTGTAGACCTCTCTCCATTCACAAGTCCTATGTTGCCAGGGCGACTACTTAGGCTATTTTGTCTGTAACCTCTACTTTTATTACAGCCCTGTCATGGTACGTTGCCTATACCGCCACCTTCTGACAAAACTGGCATAGTTTATCCGCTCCAACCCCTTGATGGAAATGCACCTCATTTGCATTTCTTTTTTCTTTATTTATTTATTTCCCAAACTTCCCAAAAATTCGCTTCGCATTGAGATGGAAACCAAGCTACTGACCTGGCCTCCGACTGGTTTTCCAATAATGACCACTGCACTGAACAGAATAACTTTTAAAAAATTAGTAGTCTTACACTTTTCTCTCTCACCGCGCTAGGCTCTTACATCAGAGCCATCATTTGATTAAACTATTAACAACTCCATTGCTCACTACCTGAAAATATCCTAAACTACACTTAATTTCTGTAAGTGAACTATATATTATTATTTTCGGCCTTGAGGTTGTTTTTTCCCCCTTTTGGTTTAATGTCTTTTTTACTTGGTTAATTTGATGTTTGGAATCTCTATTGTTAGTAAACCTATTTAACTTGAGAGAACAAATTAAATATATCTAAAAGATTTTTAAAAACATTCTGACAAAAAATTGTCTTAAGATCTGATTAACTATTAGAGGTAGCTACATAGGGGGTTTGCAGTTGTTGTTTTTTTTTTTCTCCGACTTCTATGAATCAGTACAATTTAGGTGTTAAGTGATATCAGCATGTCCCGTAGTCAGAATTACCACAATTAAAGCATTCAAATGTAATACATTAAAAACATACTTAAAGTGCATGATATGTACCTGTATAAATATAGTTATAAGCAGAGTTAGGGTTAACCCCAGCTATAATCACCTGTAACACATCATAAATGTGTTTATGATGTGTTATAGGGTGTTATGTTTGTAATATGTTATAATGCATTATAGAGACAAGCTTCATAGAAAGTGTTAACAAACTATTTCATTGTAATTTTGTATTAATCTATTAAAGTTGATCAAAACGTACAAGTTAATATTTTACACAAATGCATTTTTTCTTGTCTTTTCCCAGCAGCTCTCCAAATTCTGAGTTTTAATTACTTTACTTTTGAGAGACTAATGTCTATTTCAGTCTAGTTTCTAATCTTTGAGCACTCTTTTCTTTTGTTGCTGCATGTAGTTGGTGCACTGAAGTCAAACAAGTCTTTACAAGAGCTGCACCTTACCAAGAACCTGCTAAACAGCTACCAGGATGCTCTGCAGCTTGGAGACCTACTTCACTACAACACCACTTTACTGAAGCTGGAGCTCAGCCACAATTACATAGCAGATGCTGGTAGGATTTTGATCTTTGTAAGAAAAAAATAGGGTAACACTGTTTCTTTTTTTTTCCAACAATTTAAAATATCAAGAACTCCAAAGAACACCATGTAGATAGACTGAATGAGATTACTCTTTATTAACATAACTGAACTATTGAATTGCTGTGGACGAGTCTCCATTAACCAAGTTGACAAAAATTAATTAACACTTCGAAGTCTACGTGTCATCTTGGATGTACCATAGAATGAAACAAATTTGAAATTTACAAGCAGCCCTTGAAGTCAACATAGTGCAGCCTGTCTCACGGGATGTAGACTGTGGGAATCGAGAGACTATTTCAATTGGTAATCTGTTTTAAAAAGACACCGTTGTTGCATCCCGGTTTTAAAGCAACAATACGTAACTGGACCGTGACCCCAGGCTTCAAAACAAAGCTTAATGATGCACATGAATACGTCACACAAAACAATAATTTTAGGTTGTTTTTTGAAAAAAATTTAGTAAAACCATTTCAGTTTCAACCTCAATGTAAATATGCCACAGTTAGCTTGATCAGGTAATTTTCGTCTGTAGTCCCTGAGAAGGTTATGAAGAAGTTGCCTGTCATTAATACTTTATTCTTGCACCTTAAGTTGCTGTTGTAAACATATGTTTTAATCTGAACTTTGAATTCTAATGTAAGACATAACTTAAGTTACTGTAGCTACTGTGGCTGGTGGACATAGGAGAACAAAAACAATGGGGAAAGTCTATAGCAACTGACACACTCTCAAGACGCCAGGTTGTTCCACTCTCCACAGTGGTAATACTCAATTGGTCGCACTCTCAATATAGTTGAGGTGTTACTATGCCACTGTTATTCCAACAGAACATTTCTTAATATTCCTACTAGTCTTCAAGTGCCTCAGTTCGACACCGATCAGCCTTCAGTATCTCCACTACGCCACGCTAGCCACACTACAGTACCAGCAATCTCCGTTTCTGCTCCCTGCTCTCGACAATCATCCTACCGGACCACAACAATCCATGTCCATCACCTGCTGACCTTTCTTCTGCTACAACGCTCCCAGAGCCTGCACCTCATCCCAGCCACTCAGCTCAGTACTCCTTTCTATTACAGTAAGACTTCATGTAAAACACAACAGAACAATCTGGACACTTATATGGACCTGGCAGCCGAAGAATCGATTCACCATGGTCTAACCACTCAGGAAGCATTAGTAGGCCAACATGAAAAATGCCTTAGAGATGTGGTGGAAACTCTCTGGAACTTGTCGACCTATGTGTCTCATCTCAGGGATCAAGTTACCCTACTGTCCAACTCTCTCAGTTCTCAAGACACAGCCACCCCAGCACTGATTGCTCCCTGAGAGTTACTGCCTCAACCCCCCTCTGGTGTTCAGGTGACTTGGGGGCTTGCCAGCCAATATAAATGTTTTCTTGTGTTTGATCAGCAGCCAGCTACATAAAGCACTGATAGTCATGTATCATATGATAGCTTTTATCATGGGACTTCTTTCTGGCAAAACTTCTTAGTGGGCTTAGTGGTCTTGAGGGTCACCTACCTGTGATTCTTATTACCAAGATGTAGAGTGTTTGATCATCCTGTTCATGGGAAGGGACCACTACGAGGCTCAGTCTCTCCTTGTCTGTAGTTGAATTTCCTACTGAGTTTCGTGTGGAAGTCGCAAAAGTGGGTGGATTGATTTGACTTCAAAAGGCCTTTTTCTAAAGGGGTTTGCGGAGAATTTAAAAGATAAGCAAGCTCTTAGGGACGAAACTGACCAAAATCACTAATTGCTCTAGCTACATGCCCAGATGAAGCATTAGAGAGAAAGCTTGCCACCTGCAAGTCACCAGTTTACTCCATAGGTCCCAAACTCTGTAATTAACAATTAACGACACACAAAGCCCACAGTTCCACTCGTAGTCCTCCAGCCTTCCTCTGACAAGCCAATGCACCTGAGATGGGCTCATCTTGCACCATCAGAACATCAACATTGCTTCAAGCAGGGGCTTTGAAACTATTGTTGAGAGACTGGTCACATGATAGCGACCTGTCCTCTGCAGTCAAAAGTCATGGCTAATCAGCAACAGGAAGGTTCCTGCTACGCCAAACTGTCTCCTCTTCTTCCCCTTCAGCGAAAGCAGCTTCCACTCCAGTTAGTCCTGTGACTCTCTGCTCCTTCTCGCCCTCTAGACTCTGGTGCTAATGACAATTTCATCATCAAGGCTTGAAAGAAGTAGCAGGTATTCCCACAGAAAAGATTTCTACTCCTAAAAAATCATTAAGGCAATCACTGCAAGTGCGTCCAGTTCTTCCCCCCCTAACTCAACCCACGTACTGATTGGTCTTTGTGCTCCATAGTCAGCTGGAGCATTTATAGTCTTTCCCACTGTTTCATGTCAGTCCTTTCCTCTTTCCCTGTTCCTCTGTGCCTGCTTTCAAGTAGGTTGATCCTCCAACATCTTCTTGAGAACAATGCTTTGTTCATTGAGGTAACATGAGTTCCATGTTACCTCAATGAGTTTCTTGGGGTTCATTATTTAGAGGGGCGGGTGAGGGCAGATCCCATGAAAGGGCAGGCTGTGGCTGTGGTGGTACCACCAAGTGGTCTGTACCAACCACCTGTAAACAGTTTTTAATATTTTCTAAGATTTGCAATCTTCTGCTGCAGGTTTATCCAAAATTACAGCTGTGTGGCAGGTTCTTTGACCAAGCTCACCTCCACCAACGTCCCATTCATCTGGTCCCCTAATGCTAATGCTGCATTTCACTGTCTCAAGTATCTTTTCACCACAGCACCTGTCCTCTCTCATCCTGACCCCTTCTAACAGTTGTTTGTTGAGGTGGACACCCCTGACACAGGGGTGGGGACAGTGCCATCCTAACATTCAGCAGAGGATCCAAAACTCCACAACACCCCCATTCCAACAGACAGATGGAGCAGGCTAACAAGGACCTAGAGTCAGTGCTACATCCCTGCTAATCATCCATGATCCTGGAGCTCTCATCTCCCTGAATATGCACAGCACCAGCATCACCACAGGCATGTGCGCATGACTACCTATGGTTTCCTGCCCAGAAAGAAGGATTGTCCGTGCCCTCTGTGAAGACTAATCTCTGTCACTGCTGTTGGATTCAGAAGGCCGCTCTTGCTCCCAGTTTAAGGACCTCTGCTCAAAACTAGCACCTAGCCAATCGCCACAGGAGACTTGCTCCTCAATACCAACCTGGGGATAAGGCTCTCGATCTGCCCTTACAAGTGGAGTTTCATAAGTTGGCACCTTGTTTGGTTGATCTGAAATTAACCCATCAACTGTAAGACTGAAATTGCCTACCCCATGAATATCCATCAAAATATCCTACTTTCAACACGCCCCTATTGAAACCTATCTCCACCAGTCCTCTAACAGACAGAGCTAGGCCAGCTGTTTCGTTTGTTTTTTTTTTAGTGTTTGTATTCCCCAAAATATCACACTACACTAAGGACAAACCCGGGAGAAAATTGTTTTAACACAAAATGCATTCCTAAATCTTACAAAATGTTATTGTGTTAGAAAGAGGCAGAGCAAATATTTGCACAAACAGGTTGGAAGTGTGACATATAATTTTAATGACTATTATTAATAACTCCTGTTCAGTGTTTGCTATTTTAAGAATAACCCACTTCACTTGCCTGTAAGCAGCCTTAGTTTGCAAACTCGCACAGTTTAGCTTTAATATTTTGTAAGTGACAAAGATTTGTGAAAAGGTTAAGCACATAGCATCTGTTTTTATAGTCACTGGAGCTCTAGTCTGAAGAAGCAATGCAACAACACTATTACAAAGCATCTGTCTGTGCCCTTTAGCTTAAAAACATCCACAAGCAGTGAAGTTGAACACATTCTCCCCATTACCATAATTTCATGCTTTTGGATTTTGGTTTTGTTTTGATTTGTTTCAGGTTTGGAGGAACTGTGTGATAGTCTGAGGCATCAGGAGGCAGGTCTGAAGGTCTTACTGCTGAGAAACAACCAGATCACTGCGAATGGTATGGTGCATCTGGCCAAGGCTCTGGTGAGAAACATAAAACAAGATTTTAGTGTGGACAAAATCTGTTAATGCCAACAATCAGCATAAAAAATATACTCCAATGCCAAAGGCAAGACCTGTCTAAAATCTACAAGATGCTTATTTGCTTATTCAAGTCACTGGCTTATTCTGCAAAATGATTCAGGCCTGTCAGACAATGAAAGGATGAGGCATGCTTAAACTACTGCATTACAATTTAGCATTGCAATAAAGCCTTTCTCAAAAAAACAGGCCACAACGTGTAAGACTTGAAAATTTCTTGACCTCGGTGCCACCTGGTGGTAAGCAGCAGTGTCAATGGGATCATCCAACCAATGCTAAACCACCTGCTGAGAGGTTTAAGTGCTGTCTTAACTTGATAGCTCCAAAGACACTATAGCTCTAATTTGTGTGTACATGTGTAACTACAAATTGGTAATTAAAGTTACTTTCATGGGAAGTAGAGGTTGGTAGCATGTAGCATTGTTCTGCGAAGAGGAAGTGCTGCTAATAGATGCTCAGGTGAATTGGGAGATTTCCTCTATTGACAGAGAGACAAAATAAGAGACTTTAAGAGCATCACATTCCAAATTATTTTTCATTTTACCCGCTAAATGTTTGTCACATCAGATGAGCACTGCTGTTTGAGAAAAGTTAGAAGAATCTCTGGTTAGATTTTGCTGAGAGATCTGAATTGTTACAGACTGTATTGAGTGACTACTGTGAGCCTCTCCAGCATTTGC
>JAQFJB010000007.1:23582296-23592445 GCA_029874875.1 Naso minor
ACTGGAGCAGGATTAAAAATGAACTGAGGACGAACATGAGCCAAGAGACTTTTTCTCATGCCTGAACTAAACTGAAAAATACTTTGGGCATTTGATGATCATGGCTAATTTGGCACAAATCAGAGTCGAGAAACCGCATTACATAAGGTAAGACTACTTTACGGTTAATTTGGGTTATTCAGGCTCATAATGTGCAGCTACCTGTGTTTATTATGTGTGGCACCACAGCTTGCCTTGTTGTCGTCTCTTTTGGGGGATTTGTTCATATTAGAGGTGGCATAAACGTTTCTCCTATTTGTGGTTGAGAGTGGTGTCATGTATACATGGTGTATTGTGTTAATGAGCTGTTGGCTTTAACTGACTAGACGCTGTAAATCCTGTGTTGTTGAGATACAGGTAAATGACTTTATTGTGCTGTTGGCTCTGAGTGTTCAGGTAAATTCAGATGCAGGTGTGAATGTTTGTCTAATACCACTCCTTCTGTGCTGTCTGCTCGTTGCTGTGGCTGGACTTAATTAGCTTATTATTTTTGTTATAGAGCTGGAATTGACTATAACTTTTGCAGTGCTATGGTAAATTATAAGGCTACGGTCCATCATCATTTATATAATTTGCATTTACATAATTTACAACCTCCTCCTCCTCAAAACTACTGTTAGCCTCCATATTTCCTTGGTTTTGTCAGATGTCTGTCTCTAGAGCAACTCCCTCCCTCTACGTCACAGCTTTGGCTCCAAGATTTCAAAATAAAAGCACAACAACAAAAAACGACCCAGAAGTCACTGTGGTGTATATATAAGTATATTATTATGAAAATCTATTTCTCACATTTTTTTCCTACACATTGAGTGACTGGGGTCTCTCCTGCACCTTGCTCTTTAAGAAGATGACCAGTTTTCTGAGTAGGTTTTTTTATTTATCAAATAAACTGACTTGCACATCTGTTTTTAGGATGCTCAAATAAAACCCTCCACTTTTGCCATAAACCACTGATGGGCTAGCAGTGCAAGACACAACTTTTGCAAGATTCAGGTTGGTTGTGTTTAAATGTGGAGACGATGGTTTTAGATGGACTAAATTAATGAATAAATTGCGCTTGTTCGGAAGCTTTTGTTGCACTTCAAGTAAAGTATTTAAGTTCTTGTCAACTTAGGTAATTTCATCTTTTTCTCCTTTGCTCCGCTTTGCATGTGTTTATGTGCGTGTATTTGTGTTTGTGTTTGGAAGAGGTCACCCACAAACTGAAACAGAAAGGGAAAAAGTAGCACAACTGTGAAGACAGTTTATGTAGTCAAGACTGTGGGCCCTATCTTTCACTTGAGAACAGTGGGCACACACTGCAGTTCAACTTTTACTGCTATTTTCCAACCAACGCAGTTGTCATTTAATATTAGCATTAAATAGTTTCAGATTTTTCTTTACTTTTTTTAAAAAAAAATTTTCATTTAGACTTTCAGTTTTCAATTTCAGTTTAGTTTTAATTAGTTTTTCAAGCAAGTTTTATCGTTTAGTTTTTACTTTTTAAAAATGCCTTGTTTTAGTTTAGTTTTTATTAGGTTTGGTCTTTTTTGTAACATGGGGTATTTGTCAGGTGTGAGATTCAAAAAGGTCAGAATAGGTATTGTGTAATAAAAATTCATTAAAAAAACGTCCTACTCCCGTTTTTTGTGTTGGTTTTAATAAACTTATCTCTGGCTATCATGCCGGTTGAATCACTGTAGCAGAGTTGGCTGCTTGTCACTGGTTGTCTGGTTTGTCAGACGTGCCACCTGATGGTGTTGTTTCAGGTTGGGGGGGCTTGGCCTTCTCACTGACTTTTTCAAGGAAAGCTAGGTTGGCAATTCTATGAGTGCTTTTCAGATGCACCTTTAGATTCACTGGGTTTTTGCCCTTGAATGTTCGACAAATTTTCTCATCATCCTCTACAAGGCACCTGCTCTTGTCCGTCAGTGCGTCAAGAAATTCCCATATCAGACTTAACCGCTTTCTGCCAGTCAGGCTGGTTTTCTGTTTCTGTGTAACGTAGGTTAACACTCCAGATGTTTCATTCGGCAGGTACAAACAAGGCACAGGGCATCCGAAGCAACTCTGAGCCCTGACGAAGGACACCAGTCACAGGTCAACAGCATGACCATGATCCAGAATGGGGTTAAGTATCCTGAGTTTATTGTCGCACCAATGGGGCATCGGAGCAGTGGGTTTTGCATCATTGGAATAACAGGCTGTCCTACCAATGGGATGTCGGACCAATTGGCATTTGTCAGACGACTGAGTGGTCGGAATACTGAGGTGTTTTATGCTTTTGTTTCACTTCCATATGATACAAAACCTTGATGGTTGCGTTTCTATGGACACTTTGACACACACTCAACACATCTTGCAACAATGACAGATGCAACCGGGACTAACTTTACTGGTTTAAGCAATGGCACGGCAGGGTTTGTTTTGAGAAGACCAGGGAAGATAGCAACCCATGGCAGTGGGTTTGGTTTAATTTAAATGTGGTTAGAAAAATGATAGACGCATCCAGAGAGACTATAAGAACAAGGATTTTTGTTCCTGTCTAAACTACATTTGCACTAAACTTAACATATTTTAAAAAATGTACCGTATATTTCTTCCACTGGCCCACCATCTGTTCTTCTGTACGGTCCCCAGCTTCACGGCTCTCTACCAGTTCCTGTTCCAGCCCCTGCATCAACATCCTGAGGCGGCCGATGTCTTCTCCCAGCCGCTGGCACCTGGCCATGTATTGAGTGTGGGAGTCCAGGCTGGAGCGCAGGCCCTCCTCTGCCTCACACAAGCCCTGCCTCAGCCTCTGCCAGCCAAGTCTCAACTCCTCAGCCTCCTCCACCACCACCTCAGCCCCTGCTGGAGAGGTGTTGCCCCTCACAGCCTCTGCAAGGCCCTCAATATGCTGCAAGGTCTTCTCCTCACCAGCCACGCTGTCATCAAGAGCCTGACAAAGAAACAAAGGACACATTACCATGTGCTGTTTTGGATTACCTGTTTACAGTTGAAAAAATTTCACCTTGGTTACAAATCACAAGTATTTCTCTTTTCAAATGTAAAGCACAGGTAAAAACAAAAACACCTATAGTATGACATATAACAGCTTACATGATAAATTAATAATAAAGTATTTATATATGCTCAATATTTTCAGTAATAGTTCGCAGCAGGAACTACCTTAACAAAACACAGTAATGTCACACTCACCACTGCGCAGCTCTCACTCTCTACATAACAAAATCAAAAATCGAAATCACAAATCCATATTTTTATGAACTTATTGATGCCAATAACTTCTGTTTATTTAAACCATTAATAAAAATCAACACATCCTGAAAATGTTTAAAATTCAAGGCTGCCGGGAACTAGAAAGGGAAAAAAAAATTAGAGTTTGTCAGGGAAACAACTATATTCACAATCAGTAATTTAAATGGAAATGATGAAGGTTTACGTGAAACTTTTGGTAACACTTAATATTAGGTCTACCATTATAAAGGGTTACAAATGGTTTATAAATTAGGTTATAAATGCCTTATAGGCCATAAATAAATAGTTCTAAACAAGTTATAACAATTTTTGATTTGATCAATTTGATCTTGCCAAATAGTGAGCCTACATCAATGTATGGAAATAGTTTTAACTTGTTTATAACTCTTTATTAATGGCTAAGGTATTTATAACCTAATTAATAACCTACCTTATGAGCCATTTATAGCCTAATTAATAAATCATTGACAACTGATTGTTATAACTTGTTTATAATTGTTTAATTACTTATAAGGTATTTATAACTTAATTAATGACCTAATATATGAACCATTTATAACCCTTTGTAAGGGTAGACTTATTGCAAAGTGGTACCAAAGTTTAACTTTCAAAATGCTTAATGATAATTCTAATAATATTACATTTAATAATTAAATTTAGACTGACTGTTCCAGAGAGAATTTCCTAAACATATTTAATATGTTCTTCAACATATGCAATACATAAAACCCTCATGTTTACATGTATGTCTTTCTCAATCCTCTGTTACAAACACAATAAAGAAAATGTTATGTCTTTATCATTAAGGTCATGAATACTTTTCGATTTGAAGAACGCTTTAATTTTAAGTCATGTCTCTTTGCTGTGTAAGCACTGAGATATTTACCTTGATTTTGATTTAAATTTATAGGGATAATTCATTGACATTATGAAGGATATTATTTTTTATCTTGTATTTGGGATATTTTTAGGTGGTCAATTTATTTATGATTTTCAACACTGACAAAGTCTGAAATTATTTCAATGACATACTCCAAACTCTGTGAGCGCTGGTAATATTACAAAAGTAAAGATTAAAAGTTGCTGAAGAAACTGTGAATTGGCAGTGGGGTTGGTCTGAATATGAACACATATTTGGTATACAGCAGTGTTACATATGCTTTCCATTTCTGTGTCCCAAGTTCTGCTTTCACTGGCAATACTATAGAGCAAACTTACTGCATTGATCTATTTTACCCTTTTGATGTTTTGCTGCAAGGGCACCACCATGAGATTACTATTTTTATTTTTCATTTGGTTGGTACCTTTGGAGTACAAAAAAAGCACATGTAACACAACTTAGAATATATATTCAAACTCCAAATAGAATATGCTCCCTTTTCCACTGCTGAAAATAACAATGACAGGACTTAAGGCTAAGAATATGGCAACATCAAATAGCAGCTCTCTAATTCACTTTTAGTGTGTCTCACTTGTAAAGCTTTCAGTTTGTTCTCCGCTGAATCCTCCTTCTCCATCAGATCTGTTAGCTCCTTGGTTTTTGACAGCAGCCAGGACTGGAACCTCTGAACGCAGCCTTGGTACGTCTGGTGTTCTTCAGCAAACTTCTGAAGCAGCGACAGACGCTCCTAGCACAGCAGGAGACAAACCTTGTGGTAATTTTTAGCATTGCAAACATGAACGGCCATCTTTCAGCTCACATCACAGGCTTCACATTTAGGCATCTGAGCAACGAGCCTGCTTGCGAATGTGAATTTGTATTCTCTTGTAAGACTATGCCGTCTGTTACTTCACCTACACGATTATGAAGACAGCATATTGAAATTTTAAACAAGAACCCAGAGACCCCAAAAGAGCCAGTTCACAGGTACGGTGTCCTTTCAGGAAACATTATCCCATAAAACAAAACATTATTTAAATCCCATTTTCCCACTGGGAGACAGCTTTGCCAGTAGACAGCTGTGTTCAAGTGAATACATGATGTAGGCAGACATTGTGTGAATAGGGAAGAGGAAGAGCAGTCTCACTGTGAGTCTCACAGTAGAGAAAAGCAGCAAGCATCTCTCTGTTTAAGTTTACTAATCCATCAGCATCCTCATTCTGAATGTAAATTATTCCGATTTAGAATTTAGTAAACACTACACTATTATTTCCCTTTGCAAGATCTGATTATACATGCACAGGATAAATATCAGCACACTTTTTCATTAACAATAAATTTTTATTCAGTCGTGTGATTGAGGAACTCGCTCAGAGAAAGTTAACATGCCTTTTAGATTAAAATGCTCACTGTTTATGTAAATTAAGGGCTCACTGACTTGTGAGTGCATACTGAATGCTCACTTTGATCCAAAATGTTACCCACCAGCAAATACAATGCAAATTCCACCAAACTCACACATTCAGCTTGCCACATAGCTGCCCCACTACCAACATCAACACTGACCTCAGTGAAAACTTTTCAGCCTCCAAATTTTAATCTTAAAGTTGCAGCAGATAACTTCCGCAAATGAGCTAGTATGCTTAAGTTAGCTGTAGCATGAGACTTGTTGGAAAGCAAAGCTGCTGCAGCTGTTTGCGCCATCTCGCACTTTATTTTGCTTGTTGTCGCTCTCTCTTTTAAGTCCAGTTTTAACTGAGACAAAATGGTTGCCAGGAAAGTTGCAGTTAAGTAAACTGGTCCATCTCAGCTTCAGCTCAAGCCGACTGACAGTGTGGCATGCAGACACTGTGTTGCTGGTTGGCAGAGGCGAGTCAGAGCACGGTGAGCTGATCAGCTCGTACAGACGTCACCTGTCACTGATTTTTCATTTTTCTGTGCAACCCTCCCTGGCAAAAAAAATATCATGGTAAAAGCAGGGCTTATTGGAGACCAATTTAGCAGCAAATGGTGACATTTTTCAACCACTATTACACTGTTTAATCAGGTTATACATCATAATGACAAAGTTAAACCAAAAAAGTTGTTTAGCTTCACTTTAACTTAAGATTAATCCACATTACTAACTGTACAGGGATGTAGGTGTGTGTTTAAATGTGTGTGTGTGTTGGGGGGGTTTGGTTAGAGGGAAATGAATGGTAGCGTAACAACATTTGAAAGACAATGCTAAGTCATATGCAAGTGTTTCTCAAGCCCTTAGTTTCCTGTTACAACGAAGCTGTTCCTTCTTCCAACAAAGCAATTCTCTTTTGTTTTCCTCAAAAGGATTAAGATGCTTTCATTTTGTGATTAATTTTCATTTTCTTTTGTTACATTTTTTCATTTGGTAGTCTCATCTCTCTCTGTGCCTTTGTCTTTGAAAGTATTATTCAACGCACATCTAACCAGCTGATCTGTGTGCACTTTTACATAAACCTCAAGCCCATGTACTCTTTCTCTCTTGCATTAACATAAGCAGAGCTGTCATAGCCTGGCAAGTTGCGTGACATATTATGCAAAAAGTGTGCAGTAGTACACGTGGTGAAAAACATTAAAACAAAAGTGTACTACATTAACTACAACAACAGTTTTTTGAAGCTTGCAAACAGTGGCTAAAAAACAGTCTAGACTGGGGATTGCAATAAAGTTTCTGACAATAATCTGACAGTGATGTGTGAGTGAGAATAGTGAACAACAGATTGATCCTGCTTGAAATTAGGACTATTTTAACAAACTTACTTTCAGAACTAAGATGATATAAAGTTAATCTTAGGTTATCTGTAAAATTCATCTCTGGTCTGTGCCCTGCTGTGCATTTAAAGATGTTCCTGGTGGAGCATCATGTCTGCTGAGCCCTGTTAATCAGCACGAGTGAATTTTAAAACCTTAATTTCAAATCTGTCTTGTTAGTGTGGATCTAACAGCCCTGTTCTGCTCTTCTCCATATGTTTGCTCACCAAAACTTTGCTCTGCTTAACATGAGAGTAGTTCAGAGCAGAAAATGTAGCATCAGACACAGGCACAAAGATTTTTTAGAGGGAGATGCTTGAATATAGTAAAATATCTTGCAGATATCAGATACAGTCTTACATATAACAGACTGTGTAATATGTTTAGACTCACCTTTGAAATCTGGCAAAGCCAATAATTATCCCCATTTACAAGGTGCTACTTTTTTGGCACATAGACTATGATAAGAAATGTGTCAACAGACACAAAAACAAATGTGTCTGATTAGCGGCAATCTAAGCAACAGCACAAAGATGACACGCTGTGTCAATTAATGTAGTTTTTTGACAAAGTATTTTTCAACGACAATGTTGACAATATATTTATTGTTTTAGCTGGAAAAAAGAAAAGAAAAAACGTCATTTTCATTAATTTCAATCAATCATTCTCAGCTTCCAGCTTTTGGAGGAGATTTTGATCTCTGGGTTTTACACTGCTGGTCAAATAAACTTAGTCAAATAGACTTTTGAAAAACATCATTATGATGTACTTCGGAGATTTTTTACTATTTTCTGACATCTTCAAGACTAAATAATTTACCAGTTATTTAGCAATCAATCCAATGAATGCTTGCAGCGTCCTTTTTGTATGTCTGAAGAGTTGTGTACATCGATCTGCATGGCTGTGATCCTTGGCTGTTAAGTCTCTTGTATCTGATCCTCCTTTAGCGCCAATGAGTGGCAAAAAAACTATAAAGAGCGGACAAGTGCCATGGAGCATCTTCTTTACCAACAAAGGCAGGCTGATAAATCAAGCTGTTGCCAAATCCAGTCAGAAGAACGGCAAAAACGTCTTTTCCTTTGAGCAATTCTGTTAGTAAAAATTCTTGTTCTTGTTTAATTGTGGTTATTGAGTCTGTTTCTGCAATAACTGCATTTTTTGTGCTTACTCTCGTTACTCTGGAAGCCACCATTACAGTTTGGCAAGCGACACAGTCCACTACTGGCTGGTTACATTGTCAACTACTACAGCACAGTCCCTGGCTGTACATATTCAGTTTTTTTTTCAATTGTTTTCAGCAGCTCGAAGTCCAGGCTGATACCGTGCATGGAGCATGACAGAAATGTTGAGCTCACATGATCAGGATGGTTTCAGCAAGTCTACAAAACCATATGACCTTCATCCTGCATGATTAAGTGTTGGTTTACAACAAATGACTGTATATAGATGGACGACACGAAAGCTCCCCAAAAGAAAAGCCAAACGTCTCTGTGGTGGCTGACATTTTTTTGACATAAACTCCCCTGTGATACAGATTTCATTCACAGACTCATCTTCAGTCATAAACCCGCCCCCTCCATGTGGCTTGGGTGCAGCAATTTTTGAATAATTGTTGAACTATGCCAAGTGACCATCGGAGAGCTTTTTTACTTGAAATGCCCATCCCTTATCCGAACCACGATCAGTACTGCAGCGACTCTCGCTCCAGATGACATCACCAACACAAGTTTCCAGCTCCATTATCATTTTTGTACAGTAGGAAAAAATGGAGACGTATAGTATGTCTTTGTATAAGGTCATTTCATACTGAATGAACAAAAACAAAGACAGAAATGTGAAGACTGAAAGGCTTGACACCTTGTACAGGCCACACTTCTCAGACGCCAATCTTAATAGCCCTGAGCACAGGCGTGCCTTGCGGTAAGTGTGCAGGCTGTTGTTGAGCCATGCAGCAGCGTGTGACCACATCAGTGAGCACAGTACCTCACCTCAGCGCCGTCTCTGACATTGTTGTAAGCCTCTTGCAGCCTCTGCTGGGCCTGGGGATCCACACTGGGGTCCTTGGTTCTGTTGTGCAGCGCGGCAGCCTCGTCCAGCAGCCTCTCCAGCAGCGTGGCCTGGCTGTGAATGTCACTCACCACCACCCTCTGCTGATCCACCTGCCAAAGCTTCTCCTTCACTCCCAGCTGAAGCTCCACCCTGACATCTAGACTGCGCTGCTGCCTGGTAAGCCACAGCTCAAACTCCTCATAGGCCTTCAGGTACTCGTTCCAGTGGAGCCACACCCACTCGATCCGACTGGGTGTGAGGAGAAACACAAGAGTTAGACTGAGTTTGGGACTGGTTTCCTATGGACTACATACTGTATGCACTGCATATGTTCTAAGTTCACTTAAATGTTTTTAGTACAAGTGAATAGTGACATAAGGTAGATTTATTTTTAAAGTCTCGCAATTTGTGCTGCAGCACAATGTGAGGCTACATGATGCAGACCACAAATCTTGTTTTAGCATTCTGCTAATGCAACGGAAGGATTTCCTTCTGCTGCAGCTTCACATTAAAAGCACTTAACTGGCAAAACACAAACTGATTTTCATTATGAAGAACTTTCTGTGAAATTAAATGTGGACACTATCATTCATCAAAATGCTTCAACATCATAAAACAACAATTGTTGTTGTTGTTGTTTTTTCACAGTAACTGTTACATGAAGAGCTGCAGGCTTTATAAAAGCTGTAATCTTGCTTCATAAACCTCTATTACAGCACACACTGGCGAGTGCCATTGGCTGTTTTTTGACTTAATTCAAGAGATTAAGTGGTTTAGAAAAGCAGGAAATTTGTTTACAATTACAATTTTTCTGGGATAGGCTGCCCAGAGCCATCATCACCTTGCAGAGAGAGCCCTCCTAAAACCAAATTCTTATTGGTTGGAAAATTGTTGGTGTTATCTTTTATCAGTTACTACTTCGATCTAAAGCTGCTAAGCCTAACTACTGAACATTTACTTAGCTCCAAACCAGGGTTTTCACAAGAACCTAGAAGTGCTCTAGTCTGTCGTCAAATGGTAAAAGAAGAATGCCTACCACAATGGAAGAACAACAATGTCTACAATGACCACGAGTACAACTGCAACGTCAGCGACATCTTTTTTTTTTTTTTAAACCTCAGAGTAGAAGTGGAAAACTTCATGCCAGAATCCACGAAGTTTGTCGCAAAACC
>JAQFJB010000007.1:23815648-23825790 GCA_029874875.1 Naso minor
TACGCTGAGTGTCCAGAAAGTTCAACGTTTACAGTAAATTAACTTTTCTAGTGTTTTGTTCAGAGCGTACTTGATGTTGCAGGAAACAACTTTGCACTTAATTCTCACTGGAGAAGAAAAATGAACACAGGTGGCTGATGACAGGTTGCTGTTATTGCATAAAGATGAACTTTTCTCAAACTGAGTGTCCACAATTTAGAAATGGATTCACATAATCACATAATCAATGAAACGTTTCCTTTTATTTGCTTTACAGTTTCTGACAGTAATCAGGCCCAGCCACAACTGTTCCAGACTCATGTACAGATTTTGAAATGATGGCACATTCTGAGAGGCCAAATTTACCCTGTAAAACAAACAATAAACAATATATGGCATGTATAGCCAATCAAATCTAATAAAGGGCGTATATAGTGAGCTCAGACTGTGGTTCAGGGTAAAACGATCGAGCTTATGTGTGGCTTGAATGAGGCCACGTTTAGACGAGAGCAGCCCTGTCAAAAACAGAGTCTTTCCTTCTCGTCTTTAAAAAAATCTGTGTTTACATGAACTGAAAGTTCTGTAGTACGAATGTCAGGCCAGTAGTTGGTGGTGTAAGTTTCTAATGACACACTTTGTGTGCTGTAAAAGTTGTTGACTCCTGTTGCTGACAAGTCCTGAGCAGACACAAATTAAAGAAATTCAGCCGTAGACTGACGTCTAAAATTATGATACTAACGCTCAGATTTGCCTCAGTAGACTGTCGTCGTATTCGACTTGCTTCGCGTGCACTGCGGAGTGTTTAATCAGAGCTTGGTAGTGGCTACTGCAGAGAGCATAGACTTGTGCTAGCATTAGCACTAGCTTAGTAACCACTGTCACAGGCTTTGCGGTTTGCAAGTTTACACAGCCGGTAACAAGGTTGTGGTTTCAAGAGATTCCACTCAGAACTCGGTTTTAAAATTTTACGGTTTTAGGGGCGCCAGCACACCGTTGTCATGTAAAAGGAAGGCCGACTGCGACAAAAATGTTTTGTTTGATGTGAAAACTTGCGCTGTCTAAACAGGTCTAAAACAGCAATAACCTCTTTCATGATGTTGCATGAGGACAGCTGGAGCCTGAAGAACATCAGAGAGCTACGTGTTTGTCCAACCATCGTCTGGTAGCGGCGCTCTTTATTCCCCACGGTCTCTGTACTGTAGGTAAAGTCTGTCATGCTGCCAGCAGTCTGAGGACAGGAGGCCATGGAGCAGAAGTAGTTTCCCTTCTGCCACAAGATCGACAAGGCTTATGTCACGTACACCATCCCCTGCCATCTCAACCAGCCCAGCTGTGTGTGTGTGTATGTGTGTGTGTGTGTGTGTGTCCCTGGCTACTCTGGGAGTTGATGACAGACTGATGAGTTCCTGGCTACAGGAGAAACGATGAGCAACAGGCCGACCATCCGCTCAGCTCTCCTTCTTCCCGTGGACCAGCAGCTTTCTTCCTGCATCGCACACTAAACACGCTGGCACACACACACACACACACACACACACACACACACCTTATGTTTACATTTCCACTCTTAATTCAGCACACAAGTGCACAGTGGCTGCTGGAACAGCCATACCTGTTCATCTTTGTAAGAGACTACCTGCCTACTTAGTTTGTGTGAATGTAAAGAAAAGAACCTAAATGACTGAGGGGCTGTATTATTTTTCTATTAGTGTGGTTGCTGAGGGAAGTCAGCTTTACACAGGAAGCGGTCATTCAAAGTGCAAGTGATATCTATAAATATCTCTAACCATCACTGAGTGTGCGCTCAATGTGTCTCAAAGTTCACAGTCGCTGCTAATAGTAGGAAGCAAACATTTAAGTTACTACAGAATTTCGGTGTAATCCTGAATATTCACCAGGTTACTTGGATAGTTTTTAAGTTTTGCTTTCACTTCTGGTTTACATTGACTAGAGCGTCAGTCTCCTGGGCGAAGCTCTTTGTGTGGCCATCCACTCAACCCCAAGCCCCACCCTTTCAGGGAATTTGTCACTCTTTCTACTCTGTCGGGTGCAACTGTTGTTTTAAGTGTTTAATGTTGCTGCTTCTGAGTTCACATTGGACACAGGGTGCACTCACACTCGGCAATCCGTACCGTGCCTAAGCACATGTGACCCCTAAAGTCCAGTTTGTTTGACCCGTGTGAGAACTCCGTTCAGTGCCCGAGCACGGCACACAACCAGAGCTGTACTGTTTTGTGCACTTTGTGATGTGCCTGTGTCAGATGTGACAAACTTTAAAAGGGAAACAATGAATAAACATATCTCACTTTTCATTACATTGATTTGTGTCAGTTTAAAGTTTGTCATTACCTGCTGCTTACCGGCGGCTGAAAACGCCTGGCCCAGCTACATTTCTCAGTTCTAAAGTCTGGCCCAATTAAATTTGTAATTAAATAGCCCTGCTCTGCATTGTTTCTTTGGGACTGATGCGCTTTCATGCAGCTCTTGTGTCAGCGGAGTTTAAATGCATTATTGTTAGACTGGTATAGACAATTTTGTAGTGATTTAAAATGTTGTCGTGAAATGAAATTGACCTGACTTGACTTTATAGATGGTATTGACAGTGAAGTCTGTCCACCACTTTGTTCCAGACAAAAACATACAACCTCACGGAGCAGCAAGCGTGGCTGTTAAAACCCTCTTCTTGTCTTATGTTTCATTGGAAAAAGGGAATTTCATGCAGATGTAACGTCTTCTGGAAGTATTTTTACTTCACATGTGGCCAGACAACGCAAAAAAAAACAACCAACAAGTTACAGTAAAATATTTTATTTAGAAATGATTATTTATTTTGAAAATAAGTTTAAGAAATCCAGTGATATATGTAAATAATCAATAATCAGGTTAAAGTGCAAAAATACATTTCTGATATACTGTATCTGTACAAAAATGACACTGGAATGTGATATTGAAAAGGAGGAAATGTGTTTATGCTAACATGGCTTTGATCATTCTCAGTTTTTGTTTAAAAAAATTGCATAAGAGGCATGTCCCTTTTGTAAAGTCTTTGGTTTATAAGCTTCTGCGCAGAGTATTTGCACTGAGCAGCCACAAGGCTTTTTATGAAAGGTCCATTTCACATTCCACACATCCACAGGGTTCCCCGCCAAGTCGGGCTTTGACAGCTAAGCATATACTTATCCACTAAGGCTTTATCTGTGTTATTTCTTTAAGAACTGGCTGGTGAAATATTTCATCCTTGAAAAAAGTATTCCCATTGAAGCAGAGGACTCAACCTCCAGCAGCTGAGATGAAAACGTCTTTGGTTGCTCTTTGACTGTTGTTGTCTTTGGTCTTGTTTTTCCAGTGTCCCTGTCCCTTCCCTGCTGCCAGAGTGAATCACTTGATCTTGGCTGGCTTCAGTTCCTTGACCTGCATGTGTAATGTTTTGTGGACAGCCAGAGTCCTGGACTGACAGAAGCCCTTTCCGCACTCCTGACATTTGAAGGGCTTTTCTTTGGAATGAATATACCTGCAGACAGAACACAACAGATGATGCAGTTAGTATTTAGAAAGAATTGTGTCAGATTTCAGAATACCATCATTAGCACCGAATGGGTCAGTGAGCCTGACACGTCGGCTCAGTGACTCCTCCAACAACTCCATCGAACAAAACAACAAAACACATTATCTGGAGCAAATGTTTGGTTAGAAACAAACACCACCCAACAAATCCCAGATGAGTAATGAGAATGCACATGGTGGCAGGCTCTGAACAGGCCTTACTGACCCGACCTCACCACCCACCCCGCTGAGAGAGACCCAGCACACTCAAAAACCTCATCTTGTACAAAATAAGCTTCCTAAAATATTTCTAGTGATTTTGTTGGCCATCTTCCAGCGACTTGCCCCCTGCCACTGAGTCCTCTGAGTGTTGCTTTGTTTCTGTGCAGGCACAGAGGTACCAACCTCACTGTGACAACCACACTTCAGGAGGTAGCAGGAAGTTGCTGTTGTTAACCAAGAATTAGTTTACAACACTATTTCAGAGTTTTAAGTACTCCATTAAGTAAATGGGAAGACGGTGCAGATTAAAAATGCTTTTATTTGTTTGGTTTTGGCTCAAAAATTTGTATGAACTAAAGTGAAGCTGTGAGTAACGTATTTTTAAAAACATGAGCGAAGTTTTTTTGCTTTTGTCGACAGAGCTGAATCAGTGCAGGAGTCTGATTGTAGTGATTATTGCTGCAGAGCAAAAAGCACACTGACTACTTTTAATCACTTGACTTTGGGCTGTTAGCGTTAACAAGTTAATCGCGAAAATTAAAAGACCACAATTCTGGGTATTTTTTTAAATCATGTTAATCATGTGCTGCTGTTTGGTCTCTTTAACACACTCTTAGTCACGCTACCACAGCAGTTTCCTGCCTCTTACCAGCAGCAGCATAGAAGAATGAACAACACATTTCTGAACAGCTCGTTTTTTGTTATTCGCTTCCCTTTCGAGTTCCAGACAAGAAGCTAGATACCATTCTTCTGACTGTGCGTGCAGTAACAATGAAGAGACGGGCAGAGCTCGCCCACCGCTAATTAGCTTAGCTCAAACGCTGATCGTTAATGGGAAGTGACTTGTTTATTTACCACGTCATGTTATTATTAGACTCAGATCAGGACTTTACGTAATTTTAGGATCAAATATGAACCTAAAGTAAACCGCAGGGCACATGCGCAAACCGAAAGGTCAAGGTCAACAAAGGTCAATGAAACAAAACGTTTGTTAAAAAAGATTAAATGACACAAAGTGCTAATCTGAGTGTAAAAATAACCTAACATGGTAAATTAATAAGTCACAACAAGCACACGGGACTGTTTGGAGTTGTTGAAAAGTTTATCTGATGACTTTAGGAGGAGGCAGGCTAGCACTTCCCATTGACTACCAGTGTTTAAGCTAAGCTAATTAGCGGTGGGCGAACTCTGCCTGCTTCTTCCTTGTTACCGCACAAGAAATACACAAGAGACGAGTTGCGGTTGCCATCTGATTTCCAGTGAAGTTACACTGGTAAGAATTGCTTTACATTGTTAATTTAGACTTAAAAACTGTTGTGCAACATAATAACATTTTAAATCATGATTAACTATTAAAATTCAGAGATTATCTGGAATTGTAAAAAAAAATGAATTGTTGACAGCCCAACTTTAAACTGATTACAATTGTCTTGTGCCGTGCTACGTCCCAGCTTCAGCAACAGGAATTCTGAAGTTATTTTACCATGTAAGTTGTCAAAAGTTGTGGATTTTTTCATTCCAAACTGTCCTTATTTATGCTACTACTCATTTGAAGTGCCTAGCACACTGATCCGATACTAGAAGGTGAAGATAAAACACAGTTGATTGGTCACAGAGAGGGGGAGCAATGAAAGTCGTCTCATCGTCTGGGCTTTGCTGGAGGATTTCACAACTCTTCTGTTTATTTCTAGCAGTCTCTTGCTGCCTGCAGCCTTTTTTCAAACATAGCGTGTGACCTTATTGTAATAAACAACCCATTTCATATTATTTATTGTGTGTTTGAATGAGTAAAAAGAAAAAGAGACAAAGAGAGAGAGAGATAGCAAGAGAGAGAGAGAGAGCAGCAAGGTCTTTCAGTAAATATATGTGCGTGATAACAAATGCTGCAATTTCTCAAGACTGAGAAAAACCTTGGCCGTTGTTCCTGACTGTCGGAATAGTGACGGGGATTAGCCCTGAAACCCTGCCTACATTTAAGAGCACTGTCTGCAGTGAAAACGCCAAACAAATCCAGAGTTTTTGCTACGGCCGTTACAACCCATCTGAAAATCTGCCGGGTCAGTTGCAACTGTCTATATCATATGGGGCGGGATTTATGCGATGACTCATGACAGAGCGCCAAAGAGCCGGCAGCTCCAACCTGTGTACCCAGTAGCTGACACCAATCGTTGGTAACCTACAGACAGACATGTGGTGCCGATAATAACGTTAGGAGAGAAGGGGTAAACAGCTTTGATTGGTTGTATGTCTATCTAACTGCATCCAGATGCAGTTTTGTCTTTGCCCGTTGGTACGGCCCCTTGGAAATGATCGGTGAATCGATAGATGGCTGTGCCCGGCTCTATACTGGCAACTGGGAGAAATGAAATCTCAACTTTTTGTTTTTACATTTTATTCTTTTATGTTACTTTAATTTCATCTTTCTCTTTTTTGTCCTTAATACAATTTCTGCCATTGAGCTGCTCCTTCTTGATGAACCTGTGTCCATTTGAATTTCTCCCACAGGAGATCAATAAAGGCATATCTTATTTTATCTTATTTTATCTCATCTTATCTGTATATTTGTTAAATCATTTATTTGTGCTCATTCATTAATTCAAATATTTCTAACACTACCTGAATTTATAAAAAGCTGCAGTACCAGATATTTGATAACATTGTGCTGATTGCGACATCAAATAATTAAATTATATCATTCAGACACTTTGTCACTGATTTGGGTGTTTTGACTTTTTTTATGTGTATTTGTTAGGTTGACTCAGTCACAGTGTATGCACCATACAATGAGTCAGTGTAGCCTGCTACCACTACAACACATTGTTTGACATTTGGACTCCTTCAAAATCTTTTGTTTTAATGTTACAATAAAAATTTTAATGGGAACATCCACCAAAGAAGCAAACTCACATACACCCACAAACTGTATTCTGACAGTCCACGGCAATTCTGGACAGTCAAATCCAGTTTTAAAATATATTCTGTCATTTAGATTTTGTATATGTAATCACCTCTGTTTGTTTAAGTAGTCCAGTAAGCAAGATCTATGGTGAAGGATCTTGAAACATTGCTGTGCCTGGGACATTTTTAGACATTTCTCCCGCCCTACTCTGAGCTCATTTACCTGCTGTGGCATGTCAGATAACTGATAATACATATGTTGATTAATGAAAAAGATGAGGAGTAAATGAATTAGTTTCATAATGAATCAATGGTCTTTGACAAGCTTGCCATGCAGGTTATCAAATGCTGTAATCATTGTATTGTTTGTCTACTCTGAGTTGACTTGATAAAGGCTGGTTCTCACCTGTGGTCCCGCAGATGGTCCTGCCTTCTGAAAGCTTTGTGGCAGATATCACAGGTATATGGCCTCTCGTCCGTGTGTGTCCTCTCATGGATCAAAAGGTTGTAGGATTTGGTAAAATGGCGGCCACAGAACTTGCAGACAAACTCTTTCTTGGTCTTAGAGGGCAGTCGGCCTCGGCTGGACTTGCGATCCGGTGAGGCGAGTTTGGTCACATCCAGGAGGCATCCCAGGCCGGCTGAGGTTGGGTGGTGAGATGATGCCTGTGCAGCGGCAGCAGCGCCTGTCATGCTCAGGTCCTCTGCCTTAAGGTGGTCCTCCTGGGTGGCTGCTGCTGCCAGGTTGGCAAAGTCAAAGCGAGGTTTGTTCTTGGAGCTCTGCAGCAACCCTGCTGAGTCCTGCTTGGGCTGCAGGAGGTGAGGGAATATGGGAATGGAAGCCATGGAGGAGAACTGGGCGGGCAGCTTGGAGATGGTGCAGCGGGGCAGGGCCAGAGGCGGGTAGCCGAGGGTCCACTGGTGGAGGTGGATGGCATGCAGAGCGCTGAAGCTGTAGATGCTATGAAAATGATCTGCTGGCAGCTGGAGGCCTGTGGAGCTCTGAAGGAGTGAGTAATTGGCGAGTTGGATGGACGGGTGGAGAGGGACTGGGGCTGGCAGAGTCTTGCTGCCCATGGCTGCTGCACAAAATCCAGCAGGCCTTCTGGGAGAGACAGGAAACAGCAGAGGATGAAAATATGCAACTTTTGGGCCAAGTTACATGCATTTAATTATAATGCTTTGATAAGTGAAAACACTGAGTGCCTAAGTCATGCCCTATACTTCCAGGCCACAGAACCTTAATTCAGAAAAAAATGTGAACAGTATTAAATGGAGAGGGACAGATTATTTTTTAATTCTGTTTGGTCTGTGCCCTGAATTCCACATATGATGTTTGGCAATTTAAAAGATAATTTTTCATCTAAAGAAAGTTGAATTTTGTCGTCAAACAGAAAAGTAAAACTGTTTTTTTGTGAGACCGCTCAGTGAACTACATGTCTCGTCTCGCACAATTTATGTCACCAACACTGACATGGCTGTAGCTCAGTTTCTTTCGTTCCCTCACAATGAGGGACAACAGATTATTAGAGGTAAAAATCATTACAAGCATGAGCATGTTGAGTGCTGCAGCTCAGCAAACAGTCGGTTCTGAAAGAGGTCGTTGTTGAGACGTGACGATGGGATGTGTAGTAGGGGCGTGACTTAGCAACTCCATTGAAGACCGCAGCTGAGATGATTAGGAGGAGTGATCAATATTCTACTGCAGAATATACATGCACAATTACAGTGTACCTACATTTATCAATGATATCTCAGTGTCTTGTGTAAAGTTTGGAGCAGGAGGCAAAGTGGTTATTATTAGTACACGGGTTAAACACATGAGAAACAAAGTTTTGAGCTATAAAAGTGTTGGTAAGTGTATTTTAAAATTTTGTACAGAACCCTCTGTTTTTAACTCCTTATGTTAAGCCAACCATGTCCTGACTTCAACTCTGTACTTTACAGACATGAGATAGATGTCAGTATCTTCTTCTTGTCAATATCTTGAAAAAACGGATTAATTCACACGTAATCGCAGCACATTAACAGTTTTGGAGGGAGACCAAATTTCTTGTCCACAGCGTAAATTGATTGTTGAGATTCTTTTATGATTCTGAAATGAAAAACATCCATCCAAAACAAAGTGTTGATGCAAACTTCGTGCTTACTTAAAATGAAGTAGCGAATTTTACTTAATTTGTGTTTGACCTTTAATTTAACTTGTTGTTATTAAGTAGTCTTTACTTTTTGCCTGCAAACTTGTTTCTTTAAGTTACGTGTACTTGATTCTTCTGAGAGGTTTTGGGTATTTTTAGAGGTAGGGGTATATGATATGTTTGTTTAAGAAGTTTAATGTTGTAGATCGGACTCACACTTGACAGAATTTATACAATAATATAATAAAGTATTGTCATGGCAGTTTACTTGCCACATGTTTTCGCATCAAACAAAACACTTTTGTTGTGGTTCTGCCTTCTTTTTATGTGACATCGGGGTGCTGGCCCACTGAAACCGAAAACATTTCAAACCGGTTTCCAGCGTGTAATCTTTTGAAACCACAGATTTCTTTGTGTAAACTGGCAAACTGCCTGTGACAGTTGTGACTATGCTAATGCTAATGCTAATGCCAATGCTAGTGCAAGTCAGTGCATTCAGCTCCTGCCACTAGCAAACTCTGATTAAACACTTGGCAGTGTTTAGTTGGAGTTTATTCTTTTGTTTATTGAGGCAAATTTAAGTGTTGGTAGAAGTCAAATTACGGCTGAATTTCTTTAATTCGTGGTTGCTCAGGGCTTAGCAGCAACAGGAAGTAAACAACTTCTGCAGCTCAGATGATATGTCATTACAAACTTACACTGCAGACTACTGGCCTGACATGCATACTGCATACTGCATACTACAGCGCTTTCCGTTGTTCATGTAAACGCAGATTTTTTTGAAGACGTAAAGGAAAGACTTTTCTGTTTTTACCAGGGCTGCTACCGTATTAATGTGGCCTTCATGCCTGATTCACCCACCCCCACATACCAAGAACCTTGTTTCCCCTCACCCCATACGACAACACACACACACACACACACACACACACACACACACTTCTGTCAGGAGCAAATACACATCCAGTCTGGCTGGCTGATGACCTCATTATCAGCACATTACGGCTGTGAATGTGGAAGATCGCTGCTGTTTCCTGTTGGATCCAAACTACGGAAAGCTTTAAAAGTTTCAGCTCCCTCACTTTTACTAAACCTTTTGGTCGCATTTCTAAAATTGTCACTCTCCAGAATAGTTGCTCACGGCAACTCTCATAGAGCTCCCAGGAAAGGATCATGCAGGTTTGCAACAGGATACTACAATTTAAAAAAAAGATTGTTTAGTCTGCATTAGAAACTCCGACTCTACGAATGAAAACAGCTGGTACGGCCCCCGAAAAGTTAGATTTATTAGTCACTGTAGATTAGGACCTGTGATTATGTTGGATATTGTGATTAGAGATCAAACCATCGCTGATGATCCTC
>JAQFJB010000007.1:23878451-23892617 GCA_029874875.1 Naso minor
CACACATGCATATTCCTGGACACACAAAAAGATGAAATGAAGTTAAAAATAAGATTAAATGAATTCAAATTAAATTCTGGGCCATAAAGAAAGTTTGGTTAGGGCTTCTTTTGTTTGTTGGTAAGGGCACATATGTTTAGTACTGTAATGTCATTTTTTGTGTTTAAAAAGTGTTTAATGTTTTGTATTTTCAATTAAAGTTAAATGTTCTGGATTAATTATAAAATTATTGTTGAAAGTCACTGAGTCATTGTTGGTCATTCCACCCTGTTCAGGTACTTTCCACCCTGTTGAGCTCCTTTCCATCTGTTTGTCACATCCCCCCCCCCCCATCGCTTTGGGTAACAATCAGAAACAATAAAACAAAGTGGATGCACATTTATCTCAGCACGACTGCTAACCAAATCGGAAAAGGACGGCTCTGCCAGAAACAAATGCTGGAAAACTTTCAAACCCAATGCATTCTGTCAAAACGTCAATCACTGATGTTTGTTGTGGTAGACAAAGTGGGCTGCAGTCATTACGTTTATCACCAGGACCAAAGGAAAAGCACACATTACAGCAAGTGACACATTCTTATATAAAAGTGTGATTTGCCTCGGGTGTGAAGAGACCCTCACTTCACAGCTCGCCTCAGGTCTCTGTGTTGACACTGTTACGGGAGATAATAGTGACCATTTGTCACAAAAGACAGACTGCTGCTGAAATTACCATCGCATGAGGTGTGAGGTCCATCACCGAAACTGGCATATGGTCACAGATACAGCAGATACATGCTGAGGGAGATACAGGCATGACTGACAATGGCTGGGATGAGAGGAATGTACAGTTCAAGTCACTGCAGAGAAAAATGTAAAAACAAAGTTTGACTTTGATGCTATATATACATAGATTCACCAGACACCATAAACATTTGAACAAAAGGCACATTATGCTAGCATGATAAAGAACACTCTGTGTGTGGATCAATGAGCTGCATGTGTTTCTGATCAACACAGTTACTGTGATGCTTCTTCTGCATCTGCCCTCTGCTTTACATTCAGAACATTCCAGTGCAGTCACTGGCCTAATGTATAATTAATTCAATTTGTGTCACAGCTGGCCAAAAAAGACAAATCTGTACCAACACTGGCTGTATGTATGCAGTCCTAATAATGACAAATATAACATCAAATGTTTTTTTCATTGATACAGAGGTCTTTAAAGTAAAGTTGAATATTTAAGGAAACATATTCAGTAGTTTTTTTGGTCATTTGTTGAGGAAGAAGTTTAACCACTCTCACATCTGAAGAGGTGACAGGCCACAGCTAGTTAGCTTAGCTTAGCACAAAGACTGGAAACAATGGGAAACAGCTAGCATTGCTCTCTTCTATAAAGCTCACCACTTGACACATTATATCTAATTTGTCTGATCCATAAATTAGTAGGCTAAACAAAATAATCTTTTCATCTAACTCCTGGCAAGAAAGCAAATAAGCCAATTTTCAAAAATGTCAAACTTAAAAGGCTTAAAAAGCCCTGAGAACTTATTTTATCATTTAGCCTCATACTGTAAACAATAAGCACCGACATGAACACAACATATTCTGCCAAAGTCTGAACAGCTTTGGTCATTTTAGATGACAGTTTTTTTTGTTATGCCTTCTTGCACTGGTTTGAAGTGGTCAGGACACATTTTGGAAAAAGCTGATGTCACATTTCTTTCCTCCAATCAGCCACAATTAAAATCAAAATGAGATATCGATGTTTACCTTAAACTTTAATAGTTGCTCTTTTACAGAAACAGGCAAAGTGTACGAGCGGGAGTAATGATGAATGTCGTGCCAGTGTGTTCAGCGTTTATTAAAATAAGTATTCTACCAGTTTCGAAATTTCTCAAAAGAATAAAAACACATGCCCAGGAAACTATAATTCTGAACGACTGAACCTGGGGATTGGGGAACAGTAACTCAGGAGTCCACTGTAGCTGTTCAAACACACACATAAAACACACACACACCAGCTCACACACACACACACACACACACACAGCAGCCGCCCCCATATACCCTCAAACCTGGCAAAAAACATTTTCCACAAGCAGACGGATGTCACTCAATGCATCATTTTAATCACTCTAATCAACTGTTGAGAGCATTAGTCTGCTGAATGCAACTAAATCATGAGTGCAAGTGGAAGACATCTTGGAAGGGGGCCAGCGCACGGCAGCGAGGGGCATTCTGCTCATAACTGGGGGAGCGACCTCATTTTCCGAATAAAAGCCAGTTTACATAACACCTCTGTCCCCATGACAGGGCGCAGCGGGCAGCTGCTGCCAGGCCTGTGGCTTTCACTCAACTACCGAGAGTTCCCTGAAAAAGAATTCTCTCAGCACGGCCACAAGCCTCCTCTGTGTGTTTCCAATATTATATGTTTCAACAAAAAGATGGTTTAAATTTCACATAATGCATAAACACTTATGTGACCTCAACTATTGAATTGCCTAACTTCTATTCTCCCAGAACCAAACAATGGAAGTGGTGGGAAAACCATCAACAACAGTGACTAAGGTGAAGGATCCAGCTCAGTTCAGCAGGAAAGACCACTTTGGCAGGGGTGAAGTGATTTAAAAGCATCTGATGTAATCTTTGGATACATTATACACCGATCTGAATGCATATTGTAAAAAATGCCCTGATTTAGTCAGCAGTAATTACACAGTCATCCACTGCTTTAGAATGATAGTTATTTTCATGCCTCAAATTACAACAGCCTAGTGCAAAGTACTGGTGCGTGACGGAATAAGAATAGTAAAAAAAAAGATGAAGCAAGTGTACAAAAGTCTGCAAGACTCCAGAAGTCACTGTAGTGTGTATCTAAAAAGAGACTTTCTGCATCATTTTCCTACACACTGATTGACTGAAGTCTCTAACCTGCAAGTTGGACTTTAAGAATTAAGCAGGTGTTAATGTGAAGATTTCTATCTCTCATCAAATTTAATGAAAAGACCAAAACCTTCAATGCATTTATCTCTCAATATCATCTAACTTGCCAACTCCTTTTGGCATTCAGGCCCAGGCCGACTCGATTCCTCTGAAGTGAATCTTAAAGGTCACAAATATACAGTTTCTTTTTGTTAAAGTGTAATTTCCCTGAAACAGCTGTGCATATACATTAACCAGCTGTGAACAACGTGCTTGCCGGGGACTTTTTGCAGCTGTGGATTAAAGCTGGTGTCAGCTACATCTGGAAACCAAGGTAGCTGTACCATGAGACTCCTAGAGAAGCAACTCCACTGACTCCGTAGCTCCCACTCGCCCTTTGCCCGGCTTGCTACTCTCTCTATTAGATGATTGTCTTGATTTGTTGGTCTTCCTGTTTTGGGGTTGCTTTGCTGTGTTTGCAGCTGTAGCTGGAACTTTTCCTCTTGGGTTGTTGGCTTTCACTGACTGACGGGACATGAATATACATCCACCTATGAAGAGCAGCCAGTAAGGACATGTGCTCTCTGAATTGACCCGTGATAGGCCGAAAAGTGTCTGTCACAGGCTTTCTTTTCTGAAGCCTGAGGAGGGATGCAAAAGTCTAGTGTTCTTTCAGACCACCTGGTTCACAAAATGCTGAAAGGTTATCGTGGAATTTTTACATCATGACACCAAAAATAAACTGCCTGATCCAGCCTCAGGAGAGATTTGGAGCTCTAATTAGTATTTGCCAGCAGCAATGACGGCAGCACCCATGTTCATCAGAATGAAGTAAACATGTCATACAGTGCAACAATTTAGCGACAGGCAACTTAAAGGAACTATACACAAAATTCAGCCTTATTAAATTTCAGGAAAAACATATTTCACTGTGTAAATAACTAGTGGCTGACATCTATAATGGAGAGTCACGTCACAAGCCCCCTCCGTGCGTTGTTATCAGTCGTCTGAATTTCTTTGTTTTGGTAGCTGGGACGGACGCACGGTCACGTTAGTTCATGTGAACCGCCTCCCTTTGGAACTGTTGGCCCCACCCCCTTTATAAAACACCATAGCAAGTGAGGAGCAGCTAACATATTTTTATATTTAACCCAGGCCCAGCTAACGCCACAGACAGAAGAGTGGTAAGGCCAACATCATAAGCTGTCCAATAACCACACTGTGGTTATTGTGTTGTGTTGAAATTTTAACCTGCCATTAATCATGGAAAGAGTCAGTGAGATGTTTTTCGCTGTGTTGTGTTGTGTTGTGTTGTGTTGTACCCGAGGCTGCATGAGACTTCAGGTCCACCACAGAGAGCACTGAAAGACTCCTACGTAGGGCTCCTATTCTTCCCTACATGTAGTAATCTCAAAGAGTCAGTACGTAACGTGTGGACAAGGTTGTTATCCGTTACATCGACGTAGTCCTTTATTTAACATTATGGAGTTTTCAATGACGGGTTTTTGATCAAACGTGCAAACATGGCGCTGCCACTGAGCAGAGTTGCTGAGAACAGGGGGTGGGGCGGGTGGAGTGCCATTGGAAAGGGGACCTGCAGGTCTGTTTTGGTGTAAAGCTGGTAGTGAACTGAGATCATTAGTGTTGCATCAATTTTGTTCATGGCTCCTTTCAGCGTCAGGAACAATGTTCAGATCATCCAGAAATGAAGTGAGCAGTAGGTGTTTCAAGCTCGGCGCTGTGGGAGCTGACGGATCAAGGCTTATCTGAAGGGGGACCTTCGAAAGAGTGCACTGAAAGTGTTTAGACTGAGGCTGGATAGATGACTTTTTTTTTTTTTACCCCCTTTTTTTAATCATTAAATCATGTCCACATTTTCTGCAGAAACTCAAAATCAAAAGTATGGACCTTAAAATAACGTAATACGTCTCTTTCAAATCAGCTTTGTCAAGTATGTTTTGTTCATTCCATTCATGTGAGTCTCTCCTCGAGCGATGCCAAAGAGTATTTTTATCATGTCATTTCGTGACCTCAACAACACTCACAGGGGAGGGTGTGTGCAGCAGCTGAGGGGGAGGAGCTTGCTGTTACAGAGAGCACTAGTGATTTTGCAACCTGTTGCAAAGCTCAGATTGCATGTGGACTGAGGAACAATTCTGCACTGATGCTGCACCAGGCCGACGGCACACTGCCAGGGAAAGAAACTTCCTCTGTTGTCCTGTAAAGTAGCCCGACGAACCGACTATCTACAGTGTCGTCATGGCTGAGAGGGCCAGTCAGGCTGATCAGGAGGAAGCAGAGAAGCTGGAACAAGACAAAGATGATGATCAACATAGAGACAGTGTTGATTCTGTTGAGGATCAACAGCCCCAATCCCAACCTGAGGAACAGTCCCAGTGTCCAGGCTGCCAGTCGCTGGGCGTGATGACGCTGCCTTGTGGCCACAAACTGTGTCCCAGATGTATCGAGCTGAGCCGAGGGGAGCTGGGTCAGGATGGCTGCACCATCTGCTACGGATCACAGCTGATGGACTCGATCCTAAACACTCTACTGGAAGCCCTGTTCCATGACCAGCCCAGGAGACCTGGGGTCACGCCTGGAGCCGCAGAGGAGCGTGTCAGGGCGGAGAAGGATGGAGGGAAAGCTGTAAGTGGATATTGGGGTGTGGAGAAAGAAGAGCTGTGTAATGAGCATGAAGAAATGCTCAGCGTGTTCTGTCTGGAAGAGGGGAAGCTGCTCTGCCAGCAGTGTCAAACAGACGAGCATGAAGAGCACCAGTGCTGCTCCGTGCAAGAGGCGGCCCTCAACTGTAAGGTCAGTCACAACAAACTGCACCGACCTGAATAGTTAGGATGGCCTGAACCAACATGCTTCATAGCAACACTCAACCTGCTGAACTCAACAGCAGTTTACTTGACTCGGGGAACTGGGAAATAAAGTTTTCAGTGTGGAGATGGGCAAAGCAGTTCTTTTAAAGTAATTTATCATTAGAATCACTTCATAAAAAAGATTCATTTAAAGCATTTGCTCTTCGGGGCGCAGCAATACATTTTAACAACGATAGGGTGCACGTTACAATACATGGTTGGCAACATAAGACAAGAACTATATGGGCTCATTGAGAGCGATACAGAATAATACAATTCAGTGACTAGAAATTGTTTTTTTTGTTTGTTTTGTTTGTTTTAAATACAAACACGGACTGAAAATCTCTCATTCTCCATACATCCAGATAAAAATGTTTGATGTGCTAAATACAGGATAATACATAAATCCTTAGAATCGATACAATCGCTTTTTTTTCCCTTCACACTAGAAGGACGTTTTGCAATTTATGTATTGATGTAGTTTGATCGTATTGTAATATAAATTGTTACATTGATGTATCATTCCACTCCTACTTCGTCTTTAGAATGGCAGAGGAAAATTTTTGCATGGACCAATCAGCGGCCAGCGTGAGTGGTTCAGTTCAGTGACGTAGAAGTCAAACACTTGATTACCGTAAAAAACACTCGTTATTGAAAACTACGTAATATTAAATTAAAGCAATGTTGTGACCGGATGGATAACAACCTTGTCAACCTTGGTGACAGCATTAATACAAATATTGAACAAACTGAGAGATCAGCCTTCCCACTCGGGCCCACAGCATACGTCATACAGTCAAAGTCAATGTTGATTGGTTTAAGGCTGCTCCAATAGTTTTAGCCGATACCACGCCTACTAGGATCCAAATTTTGCAAAGAATCCCTGGTGGAGCGTGGCAGGACCCTCATCACAAAGTGAATTTTGGTTCACCAGGCTAAAGCACAACATTCTTTTCTTCGTAAATCTGGCCAGGTATGTGATAATATGCATATCAAAATGTGCCACATTGTCATATATAATGTGGTATTCTGTCTGTAGAGAGAGCTGCGATCTGCAACCAGAAGTCTCCAGGAGCAGCTGGAGAGTTTAACCTCCATCAGACAAACGTGGGAGGACACAGCTGCTCACATCAAGGTACAGCTTGTAGGAGAATTACTATTTCTTTGTTAACTAGAATAAATGAAAAACTCATAAGGAAACTAGATCCTCTTGAAAGAAGTAGGTTTCACATCTGTAAGTCTATAATCCAACAAGGGAATATAGTGAATATCTCTGAGTAGAAACTTGTTCTAAACTGACCCACAGTGCTGCACATTGTCACAGCCATGCTACTTTACATTAACAGTTGGGAGTGAAAGTAAAAAAAAATGTTCTAATTTTTGAAGACTTTTCTCTATTTTTTGGATTTCAGAAACTTTTTAACAGTGAGAATGTCTAATCAGGTGGCAGTGATAAGGCCACATGTTCACACATTTCCCAACGTTGGAACGATTTGATCACTCCTGTTGACACTTTGTTCAAGCTTTGTTTGCCCTCTACATTGCCCAACATTATTTGACTTTTGAGATTTCTCTCCCTGTCATGGATAAACTATCCACTGTGTGCTAGCTGAAAATTTAGATCTGTAGAGTGCAACATGCAAATAACTACGGAAGCTGAGAGCAGCCATGGTCATTGCTATCTTCTTTCATTCTGTTATCTTGAGGTCACGAAATGATCATTGTGTTTTCTCGTGATAACTGAATGAATGCATGGGATTCATAACTGAACAGACAACTAGGACGTAAGGATCATAAGGAAAACATCATGTTTATGATATTAGCTAGCAGCTGCTCAAATAAAGACTATATTATTATGATGACAGAGATAAAGACTTTATTGAGGCCATGCAGTTTTCCATGAGTCTTGCCCGTCTCACTGTGTGACCCCAACAGCATCTCCACGTAGACACTTTTCAGCACCAGTCCTGATCTCTGACAAAAAATTATTAGTAAAGAGGAAACAACCTTTTTTTTAAAAAACAGACAAACAAACAATCTTTATCCTGTTGTCATGGGAAAACAAGCCTTTTTTTTCCATGATAACGCATAAATTATCTCATTATCACAGGAAACAAGTCGATATCCTGTGACAATGAAATGATTATTTTGTGATCTCTAGAAAACAGAATGAAAAAGATAGAAGCGATAATGGCCGCTCTTGGTTACCGTAAATAAGAAATGTACGGTGTTATAAGATTCAATTAATCCTCTAACATGAAAACTCACAACCTCGTTGTCAGAGTCAGTCAGTACAAACAGCTCAGGTCTTGAGGGAGGAGTTTGAAAAGATGCACCAGTTCCTTCGTGACGAAGAGGCCGCTCTGATGACACAGCTGAAACAGGAAGAGGAGGAGAAGAGTCAGAGGATGAAAGAAAAAATTGACAGGCTCAGCAATGATATTCAAGTCCTGACCAACTGTATCAGAGAGACAGAAGAGGACATGGCCTTAGATGACTTCCATTTTCTGAAGGTACTTTCTGTCCTCAGGAACTAGGATGCTTCTACCTGCACAGTTTGTATCAATCATGTATAGCTGTTTGTATTCAGGACTAAGAACAGCTGCTTTATGCTTGTCATTTCATTTTTTCATCTCTTTATTTCCACATATAAAAACAAAACAAGAATATACAAACGCATAATAGCAAAGAAAGCAGAGGAGCATTGCCAAAACCCCTCCAGAGGTTTGAAAAGTGGAATTCTCCGGGCAGTGATTACAAGAAATATTGATAGTTATAAGAATCAATTTAATTTTTGACATATTAGGAAACAAAGACATTGCTAGACAATAATTCTTCCTATAAAGACCTGTTTCATAAAAACAAAAAAATCAGAGTTACTTTAACACACATTTAGTAACAGGAGTAAGCAGAAACACTTTCATTATCAGTATAAGAAACCATTCTCTTATGATTTAATTTTTGGATTACATAAGGGAAGAAAGATTAAAGAGAAACAACAACAACAAATATTTACAGGAAAGTAAAACCAGCAGTATTTACAAAAAGTCTACAGTCATAAGGGTGAGAGAAGACATAGACTGGATCAAGTTTATATTGGCAAACCACAGGGAAAAGTATTGATTGAACAGAGGAAGTGATTTTAGAGCTTTTTGAACTGTTGTACAGATATATTTGGAAAATTTGCTGTCAGAGAATTCCAAATTTTACACCCTTGGTAGATTATACTAAACTGAGGCTGCAAAGTGAGAAAATGAGGAGCTCTAAGGAGACCAGGACTACGTGTGGAAAAATTATGAAACTGATAATTATGTACAAATATGTCATGGGAAGAAGGGGAGGGGTTCTTTTGAGCCTACCAGGCAAGATTCTTGAATTAATTTTCTTGATAATTTTTTAATTTAGCAGATTTATTCAGCTGCATTAGAGAAGTCTCAGTGTCACTGTCGTCTCTCGAGCGTAGTGTGCTTCTAAGTTAATGAAATCCCAAAGTGGGAAAAGTTGCAGAGGACATTTATGCTCAGAGCATTCATAGTGACTAAAGATAAGTTTAGGCATTATTGTATAAAAGTACAATTATTTTTTTGGTAACGAGACAATGAGTTTGTGTGTGTGTGTTCCAAACCTGTTCATGTACGCGTGAAGAAAGTGAATTTGTAGTTTACTGTCTCTCATTTGTCCCCACAGAACTACAAGAGGGCCTCTGAAAGGTGAGCTCATTTATAAATGCGTAGCTAACATGTTCTATAAGAATCATTTCACAATAAAAGCATTTTTGTTAGACACATTATACACCAGATAACAGTAATTACAGTCAAGTTAAGTTTGAGTTTGTCATTTTTGTCAATTTCCTAGCTTATAATGACTTTTAACAAAAAAAATTAAGAGCAGCTAACCTTTTATTCCAGCTTCTGTCATTGACCTCACTTCAGAATTAGTGAAGATCTATTGGGGCTGGGATAAAAAACACATACGATCTGATTCAGACCCGATATAGAGTAATAAAATCCAGTTATCAATCTTTCAGTATATGCCTTTTCCTGTGGATGTGTCACAGGGTTCAAAGTTGAAACCTGCCAAATCTCAGATTCCTACCTGCTATACTGCCAAATAGATGTTTTGCCATAATAGTCAATAAATTTAAAAAATTTAAAAAATGCAGACAGTCTGTAAAAATGTACCATCCTATCTTCAACAGGCCAACCAGGTTAAGTCTGTCTTATTTTCTTTTGTTGACAAACATAGGCCTTCATCTGTCCCTACTGTATGATTCTTTCAATACTGATAATACTAAGGGATAATTAAATACTACAATCACAAAATTATTTCTTTTCTTTTTCATTATTTATTTAATTTTGAATGAAAACATTAACATAAAAAACATGTTTGTCTCCTTTACAAATTACAGCAGGAGTTCTGTCAGACTCTCCATATAAGCCAAGCTAAATTATTATTATTATTATTATTATTATAATTATTATAACTGCCATATCAGTAACTGAATTGATATTGAATAAAATTGGTAATCGAAAACTGGAAAAAACTGGAAACTGGACCTTATGAATCAGACTCAAATTGATCTGGAAAATCAGTGATACCCAGCCCTAATATTCATGTGTATGCAGGTTACTGCTGTAAGAATTTCATAGAGTTTCATATTGCGCCCTTTTTCTGATGTATAAATCTATTTTTGAAATACAATGCACTGACAGTAAGTTGAGAGATTTGCCACCACAAACTGTGAAAGCCTCAGATATTCCTCCAAGTGTTACACATATTGCATAATAAGCAGACCACATGTTGCAGTGGGTCATCTTCAGGTCCTGTTGTTTGATCCAGGACTCAGTGCAGAGTGGAGGAGCCTGTCGACGAATCAGGAGCTCTGCTTGATGTGGCTAATCATCAAAGCTGTGTGCAGCACCACGTCTGGGACAAGATGCTGAAGATCATCCAGTATTGTAAGCAAAGCTACTCTTTGTGTTCATATAGAGCAGTAGATAATTAAAAAGTTTAGATCTTTTTTAGAAACTGATCAAATTTACCCAGTTTTACACCACCGAGTCTACTACTAAACCACTTTGTTCTTAGGTCTAATGGATTTATCACCACTAAGTACCTTGGTGTACAAACAACATTCTATAAAATGTCTCTGTTGCAAACAAGACGGAGGGATGTAGGCTTACATGAATCTCAGAGAGCTCAACTAGCTGGCTGCTGCCATTTCCCTTGGGCCAGCCCTCTCACATTTTCTTCTTGTGTAGCATCAAAGCTGCAGTTGATAACATTTGCTAACGAGCTAACAAGCTAACATTAGATAACTTTAGCTGTACCATGAGACTCGTTGAGAAGCAACTTTGAACTGAGATGAAACGGTTTCAGGGAAAGTTGCAGCGGAGTAAACTGGTCCGTCTCAGCTCGAGCTCGAGCCGACTGACGATGTGGCTCTGTTGTCCGCAGAGGGGAGTCAGAGTGTAAGCCATGAACAGCTAACCAGCTCGTACCGACAGCGTAGACCAGCCTCCGTCCTGATAGGCCGTACTACACTGTCGGTCAGAGAGTGTCACTGATTGGGCAAACGGAGCGAGAACGACAGGATTTTCACCAATCCTGAATACAGAGGCGTGATGGGAAAACACAGAGATCTTGTGATTCTCTCAGACAATGTCATTTACTAACAGCTGTCTATGGTTATTATGACATTTTTTCCAAATAGAACACAAAAAAGTTATTGATGTTTACCTCAAATTTACCAACTGCAGCTTTAAGTAGTTCTGATCTATGCTTTTTTTTCGTAAACGATAGGGGGCGCAGTGCATAAAACATATAACAAAAGTAACATCAGTAACAGTCAACATCCATCACAATCACAAACAACAACACACACAGCGAAAAAAAGATGATGAGGGATGCTTGACTCTTTCAGTCTTTTGTTTTGTTTGTAATTTTTATTAGTTTATTTAATAAACTAATAAAAAAAAATGCAAAAACTTGCTACATTGGCTAGCTACATGCCACCTTTTCTTGATTGTTTGGTTGATTCAGACCAGTTCCATTTAATCAAAATGATAACATATATATATATATATATAATGCCTACAACTGATATATTTACATTTTTCTTTAGTGTTGTGGGATTACACAGACACCCATAGGTGTGGGTGTTTTGTTGTCTGTTACACATATGCTGGTGTATTTAGGATGAGTGTTGCTTTTGAGTATTGACTCCTTTCTGTTTCTTTGTCACTAATGTTCTTCTGATCCTCAGTTCCTGTGACCATGGACCCGAACACGGGCTCTGTGTGTTTAGGTGTTTCTCCTGACCTGTCCAGTGTGTTTGTATGTGAGGAGCAGCCTCTTCCAGACAATCCAGAGAGGTTTGTGAGCCCACAAAGCATCCTGGGCTCAGAGGACTTCAGCTCGGGGCGGCACAGCTGGGAGGTGGAGGTTGGAAATAACAGTCACTGGTCTCTGGGTGTGGCCAGTGAGTCTGTCCACAGGAAGGACTGGTCCAACTCTGATCTAAACCCGAGTCCTGCCATGGACTCTGACATAGATCCTGGTGGTGGACTGTGGACTTTGTCCTTCTTCTCTGGGGAGTTCTGGGCCTCCCCCGGCCACAGTGCCTCCCTCAAACTGAGACGAAAGCCATCCAGAATCAGAATTCAGCTGGACTGGGAGAGAGGTTGTCTGACTTTTTCTGATGCCAACGATAACACCCTGATCCATCGTTTTAAAAAGCAGTGGAGCGGCAGTCTGAGACCCTACTTTTCCACAACATGTTCTAAACACCCACTGAAAATCTCTGCAGGGAGGGTGACTGTTAGCACAGAGTAGCATCTCAGTCGTGATACTTGAAGAACATTATGACTTTGGAAAAAATATACGTGGCTGTCAAACCATATAGTTAGATTTAAAAGAAGTGAACAAGCGCTGTGTCCTGCATAATTGTTACCTTATTTAATCTAACTTACAGTGAAAATACTGCTGTGTATCGAGTGCTACACACACCCTCTACACTGGGTTTATTTCCTGTGCTATTGTTTAGCCAAGCCAACACTTCAGTTTTAAGGGGTTTTTTTGTTAAAAAAAACAAAACAAAAACAACAGCAACAACACAAACACACAAAAAAGACAAAATAATGTATGTAAATGTGAAAAAAGTTTTTTAAATACGTACAAAAGCAACGGGCATGCAGCCATCTTAACTTCTTTTTTACAATCTACCATTGTAAACATCAAAATCAGTCACATGACTAAAATTGACCGAAAAGAGAAGTTTGGTTTTTTTGCACATTAAGCTTTATAATAAGGATATTTTTGATTATATACAATGTTCTGCAGCATTAGTATGACAAAAGTTGCAGTCATTAGAGCTGGAGCCCGTTGCTGACATCACCGCCAGCTGAAAACAACTGAAAACAATGAAGGTGCAGGGGCATTTGAGTCCTTCCAAAATCCATTGAAAAAAAGGTTGGTTTAAAAGACGAGAAACTCACTGAACGTTTAGCGGTGTCCTCTAATGTGCCCACACTGAAACACGAGGTTAAACAGCAGCTAATCACCCAGAAACTGCTGTTTGTTTGTTTCCTAAAGCAGCTGAAAGAGCTGTTTCCAGGTTATATGCTGTTGTTCAACTTTGTGTTTTAGTGTCGGTACATGAGAGGACACCACAAAATCTCCTGTGAGTCTCTTGTCTTTAAAACAAGTGTTTATTGTGTTTTTTGATGGATTGTCAAAGCACTTGAAATGCCCCTTTACCCCCACTGTTTTCTGCTTGTGGTGACAGCAGCAGTGAGCTTCAGCTCTCAGGACAGCAGCGTTCATCATAATAATGCTATAGAACATCGTATACGATCGTAAATGCCCTAATTATAAGGCTTAATGTGTAAAAACCCCACAACTTCTCCTCTAATATCAGAGTAAGTACATTTAATTTCAGAAAACCGTACTAGTTAAAAAAAATGTGTTGCTTGGCTAAATAAATGTCACAATTAAAAAAAACCCAATTATCACTAATGAGTCACTAATGATCCCAGATTGTATTTTTGCAGTGAAAGATAATGCTATTACCATGACCTACTAAAAATAAACATAAGCTGCTCATATCAACCTGCCATAAAGTCCTGACTGCCATCTGCTGTGCCAAACTCTGTCCATAAGAGACAGGTCCAGAAAGTTCCAGAAAAATGGATGAACAAATCATGAATAAACCAGCAGCTGGATCAAAATAATCCAACCCACGGTTCAAGACATGTATAAAACCTTTACAACCTGTGACCCAACATGGGCAACCCAATAGTTTGTTGACATAACCCAAGAGAACCCAGATTTATCAGCCAGCAGAGTACAGAAACAAATCGACGTGTCTGGTACAAAGACTTGAGAAGGGGAAACTA